>PVIC010006696.1:0-53372 GCA_004025085.1 Thryonomys swinderianus
TCTCCCTCTCCCTCTCTCTCTTCTCTGTTTCCCAGATCTCACTTTGTAATTCAGGCTGGCCCTCAGCTCACTATGTAGCCCAGGCAAGTCTCGAACTAACAGCAGTCCTCTGCCTCCTGAGTGCTGGAATTACAGGTGTGAGTCACCATGCCTGGCATTGTTATGTGGTACTGGGGAATGAACTCATACCTCGTGCTTGCAAGGCAGATGCTGGAGCCACTGATCTAAAACCCCAGCCCTATAGTGATTATTTTTAAACTCTTCGGATTATGTCCTAAGTTCTCATAAAAGTAGGGTGCTATAGTGAACACTATCTAGATGCCATCATCAAATCTTTGCCTTAGACCACATGGAGAAGTCTGCACTAAATGTGTGCTTTAAAAAAAATTGAATTATTTATTGGTACATTTTATATACAGCTCACAATCACATTCAACATTGGGGAATTTGTACCTGTATATGACTCAAGTTATTTCTCACTTTTACCCATATCACAACCCACGCCAAAACCTACCACCCCCTATGTACATGTACTTTCTTTTTCTTTTCAGATCATATTTATTCTTTCCCCTACTACATTCTCTTTGAATATTTCCTATTTCACAAAATCCATCATACATTCTAGGACTCATTTACATCTACATATTCTCATACCAGAGAAAAGATATGGTATTTACATATCTGTGAATTTATTTCACTTATTAGTGTGTCCTCCAGGTGTATCCATTTGCACATAAATGAATGAAACTTTTCATTCTCTATGACAGAGTAATACTCCATTTTATTAAAAAAACCCACAAATCTCCAGTTATTAAAAACACAATCTCCAGTTATTAAAAAAAACATCCAATCTCCAGTTGATGGGCATATGGGTTGTTTCCAAGATTGGGCTATCACAAACTGAGCTGCTATGAACATGGCTGTACATATGTCTTTACAATATAATTTTTAATTCCTTTAGGTATATTCCTAGCAGGGGAATAACAGGGTGAAATGGGACCTCTAATCCTAGTTTTCTGAGGAATCTCTGCAATGGTTGCACAAATCTATAATCCCATCGACAGTGAAGGTTTCTTACTCCCCACAGCCTCACCAGCATTTATTGCTGGTTGATTTCACAATAGCAGCCATTTTTTGTGGAGTTAGATGAAATCTTAATATTGTTTTCATCTGCATCTCTCAAAGGACCAGTGATGTTGAGAATGTCTTCGTATTATTTTTGGCTGCTTTGACTTCTGCCTCTGAGAAGTGTCTGTTCATTTCAGATGCCCATTTTTGAATTGGGTCTTTAAACTTGGGGGGGGACTGATTTGTTTAAGTTATTTATATATTCCAGATAGTAGTCCTTTGTCTGAGAAACAGGTAGCAAAGATGTGTCCCATGTTGTTGATTGTCTTTTAGTGGTGCCAGTGGTTTCTTTTGCTGTGCAGAAGCTTTTTAGTAGGATGAGATTTGTTGATTCTATTTGTTGATTCTTTCTGCTAGTTCTCATGCTGTAGAGGTTTTGTTCATAAAGTCTCTGCCTAAGCCAATGTCTCCAAGAGTTCTACCTGTTTTGGAACAAGTTTATTTTTCTGTTTTAAGTCTCTAATCCATTGTGATTTTTGTTCTGAAAACATTAGCCACAGCAATTAGGCAACACAAAGAAATAAAAGGAATAAAGATAGGTAAGGAAGAAGTTAAATTGTCATTATTCACCAATGATATGATTCTCTGTATAGTGGATCCTAAAAACTTAACCAAAAGACTGCTAGACCTAATCTCCAAATTTAATAGTGTAGCTAGATACAAGGTCAGTGCTCAAAAATCAATAACCTTTGTATACATGAACAACAGACTCACTGAAAGAGTAATTGGGGAGTCAATCCCTTTCACAATAGCACCCAGAAAAATGAAATATCTACTGGAATCAATCTAACAAAGGAGGTGAAAGACCTCTGAAAAAGGAGATAGAAGAGGATATCAGAAAATGGAAAGACATCCCTTGTTCCTGTGTAGGGAGAATCAACATCGTCAAAATGGCTATATTCCCATAATTGCTATACAGATTCAATGCAATTCCGATTGAAATTCCAACACCATACTTCACAGAGCTAGAGAAAATAATACAAAAATTCATCTGGAACCACAAGAGACCTGGAATAGCAAAAGCAATTCTAAGCAACCAGGATATGGCAGGGGTATTAGAATCCCCAATTTAAAACTATACTAATAAAGCCACTGTGATAAAAACTGCATGCATGGTACCGGCAAAGTAACAGACCTGAGGACCAGTGGAATAGATTGGAAAGTCCAGAAACAACTCCAGATACACTAAGCCACCTTATCTTTGACAAAGGAGCCAAACATCCTCAATGAAGGAAAGACAGCCTCTTTAACAAATGGTGCTGGCAAATCTAGGCTTTAACCTGCCAAAAACTAAAGCTAGATCTATCTCTTTCACCATGTAACAAACGTGTGCTTCTTATAGGGGATAGGGTTACTGTGGACATTGAGCTTTTTACACTATGGTTTTTAAAGTATCCCCAAATAGAAACTGCAAACATGAATGGCTTTTCTGGATTTATAGGAAAGGAAAATGAATATGCAATATCACTTCTGAAAAAGCTAAACAGAAAACAGCCACAATGCTTAAACAACATATTAGAAAATTGATTCTATCAAAATATAAATTCATAAATACAGTGTAAAGAGCAATGATTTTTCACAGATGTAAGTATTCATCAGTATTTAATGTTAATTACTATGGAGAATGTATGCCAGTGGCAGTATGCTTCCCTAGCACTTGCATGATTATGGCTTCAACCTGTTGCACTACAAAACAACAAACAAAGAAACAAAGTCATTGTACAGCCATTATGGAAGTGGTATAGAGATTCCTCTGAAAATTTTAAAATTACATTTCCATATAATCCAGCAATTCCACTTATGTGTGTACATCCAAAGGAGATGGAATCAATATGCCAAACAGATATCTCACTCACTGTTTCATTTAAGCATCCCTTATAGTAGTTGAGATATAGTAACAACCTAAATGATTATTCAGTGCATGAATAGATGGATAGGTGTACATAATAGAATATTATTCTGGGGCCAGAGGGTTAGCTCAGTGGTTCCGGCGCCTGCCTCGCAAGTGCAAGGACCTGAGTTCAATCCCTGGTAACCACATATAATGCTGGGCGTGGAGGCACGCCCACCAACAATCAACACCAGATACCACAGTGCCAGGCGTGGTGGCTCACGCCTGTCATCCCAGCACTCGGGAGGCAGAGACAGGAGGATTGCTGAGTTCGCAGCGGCTTGCCTGGGCACCATAGTGAGCTCAGGGCCAGCCTGAACTACAAAGCGAGACCCTGTCTCCAAAAAAAGCAAAAAAAAAAAAAAGAATATTATTCTGCATTTAAAAAGAAAAGATAAACCTCGCTGTTTGCAGCAAAGTGGAGACAAATGGATGATATTATGTCAAGTGAAATAATCCAGGCCCCAGAAGAGAAATACCACATAAGTCTGTCTGATAGGTTGACTCTCAGTATATAGAAGTCATAGGGGAAGAGAATAGAAGAGTTTCTACTGGAGCCCTGCGTTTGGACTATGTCAGGCAAAGGATACAAAGTTTCAGTTAAGTGGATTAAGGTCTGGAAATTTACTTGATAATATTTTGTCCACAGTTAATAATAATCTATACTTGAAACATTCAAAAACAGTACAGTTGACGTGGTCTAACCAGAGGAAAAGGCATGTGACCGGATGGATTTGTTAATTAGCTTTAATCAACCATTTTACAATGTATAGCTGTATCAAAATGTCATATTGTATTCCATAAAATATCCATTTTGTGTCAGTCAAGAAACAAATCCAGAGTGTAGGCAATGAGGTGGATCATGGGTGATTATCAGATGAAGGAGAAGTTGTCACATAGGTGTCTTGTGTATAACACAATCATGGAGCAGATGGAGTTTATGCAAAAGCGAGGGGCACAGGGTCATCTTGTATCCCATCTCTGAGAGCTACCAGGTAAAGTAAGTGGGAAATTAGAAGAATTTGGAAAATATCACCAGCTTCATAAAAACTGAAAAAGGGACAAATGCTTAGTAACTCGCTGCACTCACACATGGGCCAAGGATTCTAGAATAATGGAAGTTTGTTCAGCAACCCAGAAAATTCAAAGTCATCTTTAAACCTTAGCACTGTCCAGTGAGCATAAAATCAGGTAAGGTTTTTTCCTTAAGTCTCTCCCCATAACACATTGAAATGTGTTATGTGCATCTGCAAAACTGCTAAAATGCATGCAGCAACTATGCACTACAGAGAAGTACTGATAAAAGTCAAGACATAGAAGAGAACAAGGAGGACATGGGTCATACCCCACTTCTTCACTGTAAGCTTCCTTGCATGAATGTATACTAATTTTGTATATCATAGGCAAAAAAATTCCCTAAATATTGCTGAGGCAGTTTTGCAGGAATTCAGTTAAATGGCAAGGTGCACCAAATACATAGATTTAAGATGCTATATTTCTGTCACTTCTCAAGTAGTCTCTGTGTGAAATTCAATTGTAGTCCAGTTCCTCACGTAACGATTAGTAGAAATTGAAAAGCTGCTTTTCGTTGTTTTTAGGAAAACATCAAATATCTAGAATTAAATTTTAAAATTTTGTGGTGTACAACAATATTGGATTTGTTTAACTTCAAAACTATTACAGGGTATCACATTGAAGTTATCATGTTCTTAGCATAAGTATAATCATATAGACCAATGAAAGAGAATTAAGTATTTAGAAACTGGGCTTAAATATATTTGGGGTATGATTTTATAAAACAGTGACCAGGCAAGTCCATGGGGGAGGACAGACTATAAGCAAATGAAGCTGTGTTTATGCCATGGAGGCTTTGTATTTAAAGAGAGTTTCAACAGACAAAAATTGTCTTTTATGTTTCTTTTTGCTGTTACTTACTAATTAACCAAGAAAGAGTAAGTTTCATTTAAAAAATGGGAAAATGAATACCAGTCTTTCCCCAGGACCATTCAAGGATCAACTTAATATAAATCAAAGAAATATTAATTATAAATTTTCAAGTATAAAAATGTCATATTGAAATGAGCAGGGATTTTATGGATAAGACAAATAGCACTAACCAATTAATAATTAGATAATGTAAAGTTCATCGTGATTTGTATGAAATGTCCCTAATAGGGAAACCCTCAGAGACAGGAAATAAATTAATGATTGCTCAGGGGTAGGGGAAGAAGGAATGGGGAATAACTGCTTGATTGTTGTGGGATTTCTTTTGGGCTGATGAAAATGTTCTGGAACTAGACAATAGTGATGGTTGTGTAATAGTGAATTTTGTGCTATAAGATGGTGAGTTATGTAATGTGCAGTTTGATTAAAGATCTTTTATTTTTCCAAAGATAGCAGTACAAAATGAAAAGTCAATCACAGAAGAACAGAAAATATTTGCAATGAAAATGTTTATTACTATAAGACAGCATATGTAGAACTAAAAAATATAAAGTGTAAGAAAAACAGACTTGAATTGTTATTTCATACCAAAGAAATGTCCTTGTGCTTAATATGAAAAGACACTCAGCATCATTAGTACACCTATCACATGACACACTGCTCCATAAACATTGCAATAAATACTAATAATAAATACCCTAGCAATAGTAATTGTTGGAACTTTGAGGACATAAAATGAAAAATGCCTGGTGCAAAAATATTTAGAAGCTTTTAATGAGATTTAAAGAGGAATTTAGTCTGCGATCTAAGAATTTCATTCAAGATACTTGTCCACAAAATATATTGTATGACTGTCAATGTCAGTTTCATTCATAAGAATTAAAAAATTTAAAAACCTCAGATCCATCAAAGTTGAAAGTATATACTTGTGGAGTCTATACAAAGGAATCCTGCTTAGCAATTTCAGTAATCAATTACTGATACACATAAGTACATCTGTGTATCTAAAAATATGTTCCACAAAAGAAACTAGACAGACACTGTGTGATTCCCCTTTTATCAAGTTGAAAGACATGCAGAACTAATTGATGGTGATGAAATAGTGGTTCTCATTAAAGGGAAAGTTTGACCTAAAAAAAGGATCCTGAGACAACTGACTAGAACAATGAAATGTTCTGTGTTTTATGATCATGGATACATAACTCTTTGAAGTGCACACTTAAATTAGGTGATTTAAAAAATAAATGATGTACTTCAATTAGAAAGTAACTTTTAGGTCTTTGTACTATTTTATTATATAAATAATTTCTCGGTCTCTTTTTAAGAAGATCTCAGTTAGTAGTTGAGGCTGGCTTTGAATTCACTCTGTAGCCCAGGCTGGGCTCAAACTCATAGTGAGTCTCTTGCCTCTCCTTTACTAGTTGCCAGGGTTAAAGCTACCATGACAGCTTTTCTATTCTTTTCCATTGTGCCTTCCTTGTTGGGCATAATTAAATGTCACTCTATCTGTGGGACAAGCAGGTATGAATTATGTGATAGTTGACTTTCTTGGTAAAAATAGACTTGATCCTTCAGACTATTATTGAACTCTGACATCCAATATCCTGTGGAGGGCTCAAGAAGTTTCATGATAGAGAAACTACATGGCACTTGGAGTCATAAGGACAATGATACTACAGCCAGATCTGTCATTTATGGGTTGAGTTTTAAAGAAATAGATCAAATGTTTTGAATATCAGTCACCTCATCTGTTCAATAAAATAAACCCTAATTTTCTGACCTTGTGTTATACCCATGTTTGCTGGGGCTCCTCTGTATAAGTGCTAAATTTTTTTCTCTTGTGTACTAAAATTCTAATTGAATAATTCTAATTAAATAATTTATAAAACAAATTTAATACTATTTCTGTTTTTCTTACATTAATTTTGTATCTGACACATCTTAGATGAGTTACTGCTTACCCCTTCAACAAATACTCAAGAACAGTCATTTTGAATTTTTTTAGTATATATTTACAGTCCATAGTGACTACATTCCTGGCAGGATGTTGGTAGTTGTACATAATATGTCTTAATTCTTTTTTCTTTCTCTTTCCTTCCTACTTTTCCTATTTTCCTTCATCTCTCAGTTCTCTTCTCTAACTCCATTTTCTAGTAATGAAAGTTCAATCCATTTCTGTACTGAATTTCATGATGTGGAGCAAAATGGTTTTTACATACACCTCAGCAAATGAGAGCTTATTGGAAGGACATGAGTTGATCTGTAAGCAGAAAACAGTCGTGGAGTTATTATAAATAGATAGCTGAAGTGAGCAGTCAATTCTTCTGTCACTATTGTTGGAGCATAAGGAAATCACTAGATTTATTAATTCATCAGTGGACTCCATAAGTCATTTTTTGAGACATTTAGTCATTTATGCATCTACTTAATTGTTCAATAAGTATTTAGTAAAGGCCTAACACTCTGCTGGACATAATGTGAAGTAGAAGTGTTACTCTAAACATTTCTTCTGTATCTTTAATAATCATACAGGGGAAGAGTACGTAGATTGTTTAATGCATTACTACTATGATGTGTTACTAACTTGTGTAAAGTTCCTTGAAATCATCATGGTAATATTCAGTTTTCAGAAAGCTAGTTCTTGGGCTAGAAACAAAATGTTACTGGAGCTTCTGGGGATCAGAACCCTTGGATAGATCTGAAAGCACGGAGAGAGTGCTGTCCAGATGGTGAGAGTCCTGGTGTTGCTAGCTCACGCCCATGAGTAATCAGCCCCCTAATGCGGCTTTCAAAGGTTCTGCCAGCGAGCTCAGTGTCTGCAATAGGCATTGTTTGTACTCAGGTCTGTAGCAGGGTACTAACAAGGCTTCTTAACAATTAATTACACCTCTGTTTTACAAGTGTGAATCTTTTGATTTGTGAACTTTCCGGAGCGCTTTAGGGAAATTTAAATTGCCCTCCAACAACCACCCAGTTCACTGCCCTGCACTATGCAAATGTGATATTAAATGATCAAATGTGGACCCCAAGCCTTGTGAGGTCATGGAATCCCTTGATTTGGGACCAGGTGTATAGAGGTGTTCAATTATTAAATAATTAGTTTGGAAACAATAACTAGTGTAGTTTAATTCTCTTGCTGATTTCCTAATGTTTATTAATTTAAGCACCTGTGTCTTCCTGTAACACTTTCCTGCAGAATGCTTACCAGGATATGCATAGCATGTAAATTTACAATGAATATAATTACCTTTCTGCAGCTCACTCCAGGTGCCTAAGTGAGCAGAAATGAATTATGACTTTAATTGTCAGGAAGGTTTCAATATTCTGAATCTAATTATTTCAAAATTGTTTAAATTTCTAGCTAAGAAATAATGTGTTAGTGCTAATTAAAACACCAAAATATGATGTTTTTTTTAGGATAGCCAAGTGTTCCATTAAAGAAGATTCACGAAAATAATTATATAGTGGAGAGAAGCAGTTGTCTTAGCATACTTAATTTGTTCTCAGAGTATTTCAAGGATGATGGAAGTTGTAGATCCATTTTCCATCCTTCAACGAAGTCCCTATTTTTTTTGGAACTGAAACAACATTTTCCTATGCAGAAAAATATCCCCCTGACAATTGGAGTTCATGGTAAAAGTTGAACTCATATCTTCCTTGAAACCATCTAGAAAATAACATCACAATTGCCATGTAAATAGATAAGAATGTGGAAATACTTTTCGAATCCTCTGCCTTCCTTCAGCTTTACATCCATTGTTTTCAGCTTTTTTTCAGATGTATACTAAATTCCCAAGCCATTACTGACTGTGTCTAGCGTAGAGTGTGGTGGTAGCGGTTTCCTGTTGAGTGGTGTTCTGCCTCCAGGACCCTGTCCCCAGCTCCACACTGCTACCTCCAGACCATCATCTAAATATTAAAGTTATTTTTCCAAAGTACATTTTAAGAAAGGAGAGGGAAGAAGAAAACATATCCCAAATATGAGTTCATAATGACTTGAGAGAGGGAGAGGATGATTTGGAGGCCGATGGGCGCACATGTTGATGTGTTGAAACTGTCCTGGACATCAACTCTGCATGAGATCTGGTTGACCAGAAAGTTATACAGCCAGTCCTTTCACGTGAGAAATTAATACCTCCAGGTAACACGATTACAAACAATACACAAGGAAGAAAATTAAAAGTATAACATCTTCCTGTCTTTGAAATACATATTTCCCCCAGTTCTCCAGTTATATGCTCACTCAAGACAATAAAGGGATACAGTCAGGGCATAATTATTGATTCATCATCCCTCATAATTACTGCACAGTTTTGCTGTAGGACTTAAGACCAGGCCATACAGACTCATGGAAGAAGTTACATTTGTTAAATAACCCAGTTAGTGCAGATTGATTTTAAAAAGACTGGCTGAATTTTTACCTAAATAAAGTTACTTTAATGGGAGTTCAGCAGGGGTATCCCATTATGCGTTATAATATATATTACCTTACTTGTAACAGTGTATGTTAAAATGACAAGAAATAAACAGCAGGATTGAAATGGGAACCAGGTTGCCTGCATATAGAATTTCTTAGAAACATAATTACAGGATCACTGAAGCATGAAAATAGCCACACATATTTGCAGCCAGTGTAATCAGTGTAATTGGCCTGCCATTTCCTCTGCACACCCTCCTCCAGTTAAGGTGGGAGGTGTTTCTGCTGGAATGACACAGCTGATGCCAGCTCCTTCTCTTCATGCTGTTGTCATATTGTTACTCTCCCCCGTACCTGTGTTATACACAGTGTTTCTAGAGTAGATTCAGCGATTAAATGGACTTCCAGAATTTCCTTCTGAATAGAGTCCATAAAGTAAAGGGACAGGAAGACTTGTTTCCATAGACGTTATTCTTTCTTTCATCATGTCTAGGTCCCCGTCTAAATACCCACCGTGTTAGTTCCTCTCCGTTTGGGACTCTGTGGTTGTCACTAGCAAGGTTCATGTCCCGAAGGACTCATCTGTGAGGGTACAGGAGTATAACATATTTTGAGGATAAGAAGAAGGAAGGGTATTGATAAATTTTGAGAGCTACCTAGGGAAATTCTAAGGGGCGTACCCTAACACTACATCCTAATTGTTATTGTGCCAAAGAAAACAAATGTAGTCCTAATGGAATCAAACATTTTGTCTTCAATGAAAAGATCATACATGGTAGTAACAAGTGTTATGTTCCTATACTCACCTTTAGCTTTGACCGATAACAAGATCCTCCCTATGCAACTCAAGCCCTCAAGTTGATGCATTATTAAACATAAATGCTGAATGAAGACACTTGGTGAAGTACTATCACAGACTTTATTTGAAGAAACAAATGTACACTTTTGTCATATATAATGAGATAAAGATTTGTTCTATGTATATAATATTTGAAGATAGATTAGCATTTTAGCAAAAGTTATCTTACATACAGAGCAGTCATTGCTGCCTTAACTGACTCTGGGCATCTAAGTGAAATACATTTATCCACCATTGAAATTTATTTAAATTTTATGAATTCATCCAATCAGATGAATGACAGCATTCCATTTGCTAAGATAATGAATAAAAGTCCTCTACTTTGTTCTCATATAATTGATATGTGATTGTAAGACTTAATCATTTTTAAAGTACTTCTGACGATAATATCTTACTTCCCCCCTAGGCATTTACATTATGCATCATCATTTTATGACTTAATGGCAGGAACAACTTTGATTTCTTTTAAGAATTGATATACTTCCTCTTTTCAAAAGTGAATCATATAATTCAGACAAGAAAATGCATGATAATCATTGCATTTTTTTATTGTGAGGCATAGTGTTTTATTTTTATAACAAAAGAGAACACTGGAGAAATTCTCCTCATCATTGAAGAGAGTGTACAATGGACATGGAGGCCCCTATTTGCAATCTCAGCACTTCGGGAGGCTGACAGGAGCATCACAGTTCATATCCAGCCAGGGCAACATAGTGACTTAGCAAGAAACTATCTCCAAGAAAACGAAAGATTTCCTGTTGTCATGAAGACATGTCAAATCCATCTTTACTTTCTGCAATGTGAAATAAATTTAAGCTGTTTAAAAAAGATGAAAAGAATTGGAGCTCATTAATAAGCAAGTGAATCTCTTTGATATGCAGCACAGTCTCAGTTCCTACTCCTTTCTAGGGCTCGGTAAAATAGGAAAGAGCCATTATCCTTCCAATGGATTCCATTTCCCCATTAGTTACACAGACCCATTGTTTACTACCAAAGACCCTGATTAAATTATGGAGTGGAACCAGGCAACAGGTATCTCAACTGGCTTTCACAAATAGAAAACTCTTACCACATTAGATATTTTATTTATTCCATCAGTTGTCTTAGGAGATATTTCCTCATTTGTATTATTTCAAATGTACAGTAATAGATTTCAATGCTGTAAAAAAATCCTTTGCACCTTGGTGTGATGTAATAATTTATATCTGAAATTATAATTTCAGCTCTTCAGGAAGATAACAGGTCTGAGCACTTTGGTCAAAATGGTAAGATGATGTTTTAGAGACAAACAGAAGCACTTCACTCTTTTATTGTGTTGTCACTATAAAAGTTCCCCTTATTTTGTGGTTAGAAACAATTTTTTTTTTTTAAAACCAGCCCTGCACATTTCCATTTTAGTCCTTTTATCTTTTCTATTCTTTTGCCAGCATATTATTAGATTATATTCCTGGGGAATTACTGAGTAAAATGGACAATATATGTAGTCTTGCTAGCTGTTCCTAAATTCCCTTTCCCAATGATGGGACTATGTCATTTTCTAGCAGTGTTTGGATGCATCTATATTCTTGTGACTACTAACAGAACAACTTGTAGCCCTACCCCTAGTGGTATAGATGAGCAAAAGTAATTCGTCTTAGTTTTCAATTCTCTTTGTGTCGTTGTGGTTGACTTGAGCATTTTTTTTCAAATAGTTAAAGGTATTTGCATTTCTTCATCTGAGAAGTTCCTTTTCATATCTAGACATTTCCTAGATGTTTCCTAACTGCTTTCTTCTCTTATAAAAGCTCTTCACATATTAAAGATTAAAATTATTGGGCCGGAGGGTTAGCTCAGTGGTTCCGGCGCCTGCCTCGCAAGCGCAAGGTCCTGAGTTCGATCCTGGTAACCACATACAATGCTGGGCGTGGACACTCACACCCGCCCACCAGCCATCAATACCACATACCACAGTGCCGGGCGTGGTGGCTCACACCTGTAATCCCAGCACTCGGAAGGCAGAGACAGGAGACAGGAGGATTGCTGAGTTTGAGGCTTGCCTGGCTTACATAGTAAGCTCAGAGCCAGCCTGAATTACAAAGCGAGACCCTGTCTCCAAAAAAAAAAGATTCAAATTATCAATGTCAAATATTTTCAAGTTTGTCATTTTTGAAACGTCTTTTGGCACAAAACCAAAAGAAAGTTTTTCAGACATGATACAGATCTATAAACTATAAATTTAATGAAAGGTTTCAATATAATCGACAGCTCCCACCCCCTATATGCATGCTTTCATAGATTTTTTAATTTTTATCTTATGTATTTAGGGGGTTGGGGGGCTAGGTAGGGAAATGAGAAAAATGAGAATTGTGTCATATACTGGTACAAATTCCCAATATTGAGTGTGATCATGGTATCACCATATAATTTTAATCAAAAAATGAATACAGAAGCTCTAAAAAATATAGTTTCAGGAGTAAACAAAATGCTATAAAAAGCTACAGTAAATGGGACCAATATTTTAAAAGAGAAAAGATATATCATCCATGCCCACATGGCATATGATTTATTTTTATTGAAATTCAAATAAACTCTTCAACAAAGAAATAATTGTATTTAGAAAAGGGGGAAGTGCAAATACTTATTGGACATAATTGAATAAAACTTGTGGACACACCTGGAAGATTAAACATAGGTATATGGGAGAAAGTATAATCATGGCAAATGGTCAATCATTCATTCATTAAAAAAACAGTTGCAGTGGGTCAGAGATTTAGCTCAGTGTTTCTGGCAGCTGCCTAGCAAGCGCAAGGTCCCTGGTTCAATCCCTGGTAACCACATACAGTACTGGATGTAGTGGCTCAAGCCCACCAGCAATCAGTACCACATACCACAAATTCCAGGTGTGGTGGCTCATGCCTGTAATCCCAGCATTTGGGAGGCAAAGGCAGGAGGATTGCTGAGTTTCAGGTTTGTCTGAGCTACATAGTGAGCACAGGGCCAACCTGAAGTACAAAGCAAGACCCTGTCTCATACTACTCATAAGTGAAATAAATAGGTCAAAATGTGTAAATATCATATATTTTCTCTGGTATGAGAAACTGAAGTTATAAATGTGTTCTAGAACGCATGATTGATATTGCAAAATAGTAAATATTCCAGAGACAGGAGGATTGCTGAGTTCGCGGTGGCTTGCCTGGGCACCATAGTGAGCTCAGGGCCAGCCTGAACTACAAAGTGAGACCCTGTCTCAAAAAGCAAAAAAAAAAAAAAAAAAAAAAAAAGTAAATATTCAAAGAGTAGTGGGGTTTAGGGGTAAATAATGAGGAAAGAAAATAATTGATGGTAAAAATAAAGGAAACAATGGTTGTGTATATAGGGGTGGGGGGAGGTAGAGTGGGGAGGGGAGGGGGAAATTAAATTGTGTCATATAAAATTGTGTCATATTAAATTGTGTCATATACTGGTACAAACTCTCAATGTAGAGTGTAATTGTGATGTGTATATATAATGTTTCAATAAAATGTACCAATAAAAATTTAATAATCAGTTGCAGAGAGGGATTGATGTCAAGGGTAGACTTGGAAAATACCAGAAAAATTTTTATCAGAGGACCAGTTAGCATATTTTGAAGACACATCAATATACATTTTTAAGGTGGTAAAGACATATTAAAACATAAGTATGCCACAGTACTTTATTATGGGGGAAAATTTTAAGTATTCTTTTTCTTATAAAATAATTGATGAAAATACTCTGCTATTCATTATTTTGTAGAAGTTATCGCAGTGTTCTAGTTCTTGCAATGTCTTTGAATCAGTATAAAAAGGACAATAAATGTGAATATTAATTTCTAAATTTGAGATTATATAAGGAAGCAGGGAAAGGAGGAATAAAAGAAGTTAGAACAACAGAGATGGGGACAAGGAGAAAACAAGAGGTGGGAAAGAGTAGAAAAGACAGGGATATAAATACAAGGACAGGAGGACCCTTCTTAAATGAGATTTGTAATGTTCCTATTCAGAAATGTCTGCAGGTTACACTTTCTGAGTAAATTCTGCTGAGCTACAGATGGCCATGAACTACTTTTAGACTGTAAAGTAATGACTAAAAACGTGACTACTAATTTTGAGGCACATATAAGGTTGAGTAAACAAGTTCAGCGTGTTACTATCACATGTGATTTTAATCAAAGGCAAGAGTATGGAGTAAGTTAATTACAATCCACCATGCAATTAAGTAGGGCAAAAAAGCACTGTTTGATGAAGTCACTCTTTTCTGTTTTCCTATTTGTCCATTTGGGAATGGGGATGTTTACCCTACAACTTTTAATCTTGGGATTATGTAAGCTGTTTTTTATTTTCAGAGAATGATGGCTAGAAGTTTACCTTGAGACCTAAGAGAGATTTGCACATGGGCTTTTAAAACTGCTTGAAATGTTGAGACTTTAGAAATCGGTTATTGTGTATGCAGTTGTACATGGGACAGTTTTGTTATAGTAGGTGTAAATATGAACTAGTTACTGTGTTTATTTAGAGATCAAGTGTGGTTTAAGAAGATGTCCTGGGATGCCAAATTGTCAAGGGATAGTGACTGTTAATCCTGATAAATCTGGAGTAAGAAAGTGTGGCAGATTATTATTATTATTATTATTTGCTTTTGAGACAGGGTCTCACTTTGTAGTTCAGGCTGGCCCTGAGCTCACTATGGTGCCCAGGCAAGCCGCCGCGAACAGCAATCCTCTTGTCTCTGCCTCCCGAGTGCTGGGATTACAGGCGTGAGCCACCACGTCCGGCATTGTGGTATGTGGTGTTGATTGTTGGTGGGCGTGTCTCCACGCCCAGCATTATATGTGGTTACCGGGGATCGAACTCAGGACCTTGTGCTTGTGGGGCAGGCGCCAGAACCACTGAGCTAACCCTCCGGCCCCCTAAAGTGTGGGAGATTATTAAAGCACCCTCCGGAAAATGTCTAGATGGATCATGGGGGCATGGCCTTCGGTGCTATATTTGGTGCATCACCAATTAATTACTTTTTGGCACTATTCTACTCACTTTCCAGCTGACAAACTGAGCAGCTTTCTTCCAAAACTCCCTTTTACCATGAACTTCTTGCTCGGAGGCTTGACCATGTAGCGAATCTCATCAAACAAAAGCTAAATGAAGCCTTTCTTCTTTTAAGTTGAGGGTGTCGGGTTATCCCACCTTGCCCAGCCAAGGGAAAACTGACTAGTAGAGCATGAGGAAATGTGAAGGAATTGTCAGAGCCCCTGTGATTCACACACAAGGGACACCTCACAGGTCAAATAAGGACAAGAATGAAGGTGGGATACCACTGAATCAATGGAAAGAGATTGAGTGATTATGCAGTGATCATCTTTCATACTGGTTCCGGTGTAAAGCCATTTGGAATCTGAAGTTTGGAAGCTTCAGTATACTGATCTTTGAGGTTATAATATCAGCCCCTGTTTTTGTGTGTTTGCTTATGTATGTAGATATATGTATTTTTGCATATGAACAAATTCAAATTATGTCTATGGAAAATGTCAAGTTAGTGTTATAAAGACAGTTTCTGTAGAATGAAGTACAGTCTATTTGGGATACCTGTAATCTGGTTTGGAAATTAAAGAAGTGTTGGTTTCTGGATCACATACTTTTAGTCTTCTTTTTCTCCATGCCTCTTTGTATTCCTCATAAATGCCTGTGTATGGTTTCCATGTGTATGTAACTACTTGGGTGTATTGTACTCAGTGAAGGAATATAGCTGTTTTCTACAGCACACTTTACTGACTACTAACGGGTGAAATGTCAGCCAGAGTCATTACCAAACCCACAGTATGGAAAAACTGTATAGAATCAAAGCAAAATAGTTTTCACTGGTTTATTGTAAATGGTTCTATATATGTCAGAGAAAGATGTTTAACCATATAAAACAGCAAGATTCATTGTTCTTAATCTCTACCATAGAACACATACTGTTTCAATAAAATATAGGATGTTGTTCTAAAAATGTAAAAGAAAAAATCAAGGCAGAAAATAGTTCCTTTTTCATCTTTTTTGTGTGTTTGCTTATATATGTAGATATATGTAGTTTTGCATATGAACAAATTCAAACTGTGTCTATGGCAAATGTCAAGTTAGTGTTATAAAGACAGTTTCTTACCGAAATATTGACAAGATCAATAACATTTGTTTGGATTTGTTGAATTTATGATTATTGATTTTAACAAAAACAAGATAAAAATTTACACAGTATATAATTTCCAACAGGTCTAATAATTTTGTTTCAGCTACAATTTTCTTTGGGCTTTGGAATAATTTTAAAAAATAAAAAATTCTGTTTTTGATGTTTTATAAAAGAAAATCAATAAAGCTTTTTAAGTGTACAGCAGGAAGAAAAGAAATATTATACAGGATACAAAAAGCTTCACATTATGGTTAACCTATTTGCCATAACTATAAATGATATTGGGAAATGCACCAGTTAAATAAAATTAAGCCTCATATCCTCTGAATTTCCTGTATCAATACAAAGAGGCTCTCCTTACTTCTTCCTTAGGGAAGATGGGTGGGGGCTGCTTCCTGCAGGCTGGTCTCTTCTCCATCCATCATTTCAAAGAGACACATATTGCCTCTAGAGTGCTTCAAGGCAGCTGCAAGCAAGTGTCGCTTTGAGTTAAATGCATTATTAAACTGTTGGGAAATTTCACATCATGGGTCATTTATCTATGCTAAATTGGGTCAAAAGCCTCTTTACTTGCCTAGATAAATGAAAGAGAAAAGCCAGAGTGTCTTGTGGGAAGGAGTACTTTGACAAGGTTTCTGATGGTGTTTCATTCATTTATTTATTGAGTAGCTATGTGGAAGGAAGGTGCTTTCGTTTTGCTTGGCTTTTTCTTTGTGTATGTGTGTGTTGGTATATACATGTGCTTACTTTAAAAAGTAATCAGACACTGTACAGAAATAGTCTTCTCCAATAAATTTAGATATTCACCACTCTGCTATTGCATACTGAATTAGACTTAAAATTAAATGTAGTGGTAGGAAGCACCAATAGTAAATATTCACTCACTTGGGTGTGTTCTGCATCACATGCACTGTATAAATCAAGTGTGTAAATGCTTTTCAGAGGGAATAAAGCAAAAGTGCTGGAACCCTACACAGCATGATCAAAAACACCTAATTGCATTGAATTTATATTTTTAAAATGAAATATGGGTACATGTCAAGGAAGGATTAGGTCTTTGATAATCTAAAGGAGACATTACAGATGAAGTGATCTACAGTGATGTGTAATGATTTTCCAGGGGTAAAGTCCAGTTCCAGTATGAGAAATAGCAACAAAAAAGAAGAACCTGGGACATTCATGGGGGTGGATTTATGGTGATGGTAAAAGTTATCTTCCAAACTAAAATATCTTATACAGTAGAAAAGGACACTATTAAAACTTAAACTGGGACAGGAGACATGAAGCACATCAGTCTGAGGCAAGCATATGATCCTGTCTCTGCAGTGCCTTCCGTGCTGATTTTTCTTTTAAAAGGCAATTCTGGCACCAGAATGTACTTAATGCCATGGAAATGTACACTCCCAAACCAGTAAAATGATAGTTTTTTTTTTTTTTGAGACAGGGTCTCGCTTTGTAGTTCAGGTTGGCCCTGAGCTCACTATGTAGCCCAGGCAAGCCTGGAACTCAGCAATCTTCCTGCCTCTGCCTCCCAAGTGCTGGGATTACAGGCATGAGCCACCACGCTCAGCACTGTGGGGTGTGGTGCTGATTGCTGGTGGGCGTGAGTCACTACGCTCAATATCATATCGTGTATGTAGTTACCAGGATGGAACCAGGGACCTTGCACTTGCTAGGCAGGCAGTGGAACCACTGAGCTAAATAAATCTCTGGCCCTAAAATGATAGTTTTTTAATTGAATTCTTTATTGGTACATTTTATATACAGCTCACAATCACATTCAACATTGGGGAATTTGTCCCAGTATTGACATGAGTTAATTCTCATTTTTACCCACATCCCTACCCACCCCACAATGTCCCACCTCCTACATACATGCTCTTTCTTTTTCTTTCCAAATCATATTTATTCTTTCCCCTCATTACTTTCCCCTACCACATTCCCTTTGAATATTTCCTATTTCAAAAAATCTATCATACGGGCCAGAGGGTTAGCTCAGTGGTTCCGGCGCCTGCCTCGCAAGCGCAAGGTCCTGAGTTCGATCCCCGGTAACCACATAGAATGCTGGGCATGGAGACACGCCCACCAACAATCAACGCCACATACCACAATGCCGGACGTGGTGGCTCACGTCTGTCATCCCAGCACTTGGGAGGCAGAGACAGGAGGATTGCTGAGTTCGCGGCGGCTTGCCTGGGCACCATAGTGAGCTCAGGGCCAGCCTGAACTACAAAGCGAGACCCTGTCTCAAAAAAAAAAAAATCTATCATACATTCTAGAACTCATTTACATCTATAGGTTCTCATACCAGAGAAAAGATATGGTATTTACATAAAATGATAAGTTTTGAACTATTTATATCTTACCACAATAAAAAAATATAGCTCAGAATCCTAGAGATGTAGGCACACTTTTGAGGTGTGTACAAACACAGTGTGAAGAGAAAAGTGGATTTATTCATACAAGTAATTCCAAAGACTTATAATTTCCATTTTTATGATTTTTAAATTTTTAGTAAATGTAGAAGTCTTATGATTCATCTCTGTGATTTTCATCAAACCTTATTTTCCATCATTTATGCTCCTGACATGCAGGAATAAGAAAGTAGCTAGAATAGAGACATGTAGACAGAATTCTCTTGAATGATTATGCCTGTTGTATTTTCTACAAGCAGTTTTTGAATATCTAATGAATTTTGTCTATAGTCAATGATTTAGTCACAGAAAACTGAAGTTTCACTTGAGCATGCTCAATTTCTTGAGCAAATTAAAGTGATTATGCCTGTGGCTTTCTTGAGATACAGTTCATATTGTACAACTTACCCATTAGGTATAAAATCCAAGAATTTGCACTACATTCACAATGTGGTACAACAGCTATCAAAATTTCATTTTAGAATATTTTCATTACCCCAAAAGCAGTTTTTGGTTTTTTAATTTTTTAATTTTTAATTTTTAAAAAATTTTTTTAGACAGGGTTTCTCTTTGTACTTCAGGCTGGCCCTGAGCTCACTATGTGCCCAGGCAAGCCTCAAACTCAGGAATCCTCCTGTCTCTGCCTCCTGAGTGCTGGGATTTCAGGTATGAGCCACCATGCCCAGTCCCCCAAAGAAGTTTTGTGTCCATCAACAGTCACGCTTATCCACATTTGTAGATACTTAGACTACCTCCGAACAGATAATAACCACTTTTCTGCCTCTATAGACTTGTAAGCTCCTAAAACTTTGTTAAATATAATTATAAACATACAGGTTTTGTTACTAGTTTCTTTTGTTCAAGTTTAATCTGTGCTGGTGCATGTATAAGTACTTAATTCTGTCTAGTAATAAAGCAATATTCCTTTATGTGAGTATATAAATTTGTTCATGGACATGTGAGTCATTTCCCTTTTTGGTTATTATTATATTTATTTTAAGAATACATCTAGAATGCAATGCCTAGATGAATAATAATTTTATAGTTAAACTTTTATCTGTTTTCCAAAATGTGTGTGTATGTATGCATGTATGTATACATGTATGTATGTATGTGTGTATATGTATATGCATATATATAATACATTCACACTGGCAGGGTATATAAATTCCAATTTCCTCCATAGTCTTGTCATTTGGCATTACTTACTTTTTATCATAATATAAGAATTTTCTGCTACTGTTGAATGCTGATGATGAAAGTTAGCTCTAGATGATTTATAATATCGTTAAAGTGTTCTGTTGCGTTGTTGATCGCCCTAGTTTCATTTGCTGAAAGTAAAATATTAAAATCTTCAACTGCTTTAGCTAAACTGTATTGGTTTCTTTTTCTCATGCTTTTAGGATCTGTTGTATGTTGGAATATACAGGTTCATAATTATCATGTGTTCCTCTTGTATGCCCTTTCAGTACAAAGTATCTCTGTATCTTTCTAGGACTGTTTCTCTTTAAAAGACTATTAATATTGCTACCCAAACTTATTTGAATATTTTCTTTTAGAGTGACATTTTCCACCATTTTACTTGTGATATGTTCATGTCTTTGAATCTAAAATGTTTTATGTGCATCCTATGGACACCACATAGTTCAATTAATTTTTTTCCAGTGTGTGTGGAAATCTCTAACTCACTCAATTTTAATGTTTTTTACAGATTACTGTATGCCATTTAACTTTCAATTTATTCTTTTATTTTTGTTCTTTTGTGCCTCTCTCACTGCTTTATTTTGAATTAAGTGAACACTATTTTAATTTCATTATTTTTTTCACTTTTTCAGTTATTGCTATAGGATTTTTACAACATCATACATCTTAACATATCACAATCAACATCTGATTATAAATAATTTAAATTCATTTGGTTATGGAAATGTTACTCCTATAACTCTATTATCTTTTACTTTCATTTTGTTCAGTTAATTTTAAAAGTATCATATTTACATATAATATGTGCCCAGCATTACATTGCTATAATTATTAGTTTATGTAACTTTATGTTTGTTAAAAAAGGAGAGAAAGTATAATTTTTACCCTAACCTTATTTACCATTTCCAGTTCTCTTGATTTATTCTTTTATATTTCTGTTGCCATCTGTTGTCATTTCTTTATTTAGTATGGCTTTGCTGCCATTGTCTTTTGTGCTATTGTTATGTATATTCCTTTTCCATTTATAAATGCAATAGGAGAATTCTATTCTTACTGCTGGATGTAATTACTTTTTAAACTAGGGAAGAAAGGGATCAGATAGGAACATATACTCTTTCATAACTGCATAATTACCTTACACGTCCTCTTTTTTCATGAAATATGTTCTGAAGTTACATTCTTCATTCTGAGAAAGTTCTTTTAGAAGATCTTCTAATTCACAGCTCTTTATGTTTGTCTCTGGATGTCTTCAGTGTATCTGAACTTTTGAAAGATAGGTTTGCTATATGTTACCTTCTCGTTGAAATGCTTTGAATTTATCATTCTATCCCCCTTTTATCCCTTGTTTTAATGATATTTTTTTGTTAATACTGGAATTTCTTAGATGTTATGACTCTTTTTTCTCTGCTTGGTTTAAGATTTTATCGTCTTTTGACTTTTTTACAATATGTACAAATGTGTCGTTTTTTTTTTTTTTTTTTGAGACAGGATCTTGCTTTGTAGTTCAGGCTGGCTCTGAGCTCACTGTGTAGCCCAGGCCACCCTTGAACTCAGCAATACTCCTGCCTCTGCCTCCCAAGTGCTGGTATTACAGGCATGAGCCACCATGCCCAGCAGTGTGGTATGTGGTACTGATGGCTGGTGGGCATGAGTCACCATGCCCAGTATTATTGTATGTGGTTGCTGGGAATTGAACCAGGGACTTTGCACTTGCTAGGCAGGCTCTGGAACCACTGAGCTAAATCTCCAGCGTGAGTGTGTCTTTTTATGTGCCTCATGTTAGGAGCTTGAGAAGTACAGCTGTTTTAGGCATTTTCCCTGTCATTGAAACTCAGTATCTGACATGTACAATGTGAAGGATCATGGATTTTAGAGAATTCCAAGGTCAACTGGCTTCAAACAAAGAAGGGCACAATAGAAAAGAAAAGTTGAGAAGATAAACCATTCCTTATCGTGCCACTAATGACTTATGTCTCTGACCGGGATCACCTTCTACCAACACATTTGCCTATGGGTTTATTATGGTTTAATCCAATGATATGTGTAGCTTTCCTGTGTGTATAGCAACTTCTAAAGGTCATACTACAGAACCTATGAGACTTTGAGAAACATTCTAGGTCTAAACTATAACATTCCACTTCTGGCTCTAAAAAGACTCAGATTTATCTCTTTATTCAAAATGTATTTAGTTCATCTCTAAGAGTCACTAAAGTTTTATCAGTTCCAGCACTGAGTAAAAGTATAAATCCCAACTCCCATTTGAGACTGAAGGCAGACCCTGTATAAAGCAGCAAAAAAGTTAAACATTGCTGATATACAGAGGAACAGGGTAAACCTTTTAATTTCAAAAGAAAAATAGGGAGATAGAAAAGAAAGCAGCTAAAGTAAGATGGCAGATATTAAATCATGTAACTCTGTGCCCTGGGTCTGGATTAAGTTGTGGTGGGAAGAGAGACCCAAAGGCCTTGAGTCACCCTGTGTCTCTGGCTTTGCTCATTGCAGCCTGTGAGTTCACCCTTTCACAGTCACTCTACTCACTAGTGGCCTGTGGCTTTCCCCAGCAGACATTTCATTCTGCTGGCTTCTCCAGCTTCCTGAGATCTCCATTGCACTTCTGGCTTCACTCTTAAAGCTTCATGCACTGCTTGCTTGGGGTACATTGCTTGACTTTCCAGGCCTTTTTATGAAATCTGGGTGGAACTCCTTGAACCATATTATTTTGTATTTTCTTTGTCTGTAAAATGATCACTATGTGCAGGAGGCCAAAATCTGCCAATATCTCAAACTGTAACTGGGCCCCCTTGTGCCTAGACAGTTGAACTGAGGGAAACTCTTTCCTATTTGGCCTTAAATGAATTGGGTTTCCGGAGGATCTTTTAAAATATAAATTCTTTCACCTTTATACCTTTCAGCCTGGGAATGGTAGGGTCAGGCTCACTCTGAGATGCTCTCAAGCTGTCTTTCTTACTGTTCAGCTACGACATACTTGACTTCTTTTTAATGCTAGTCTTTTCAGCAACCATATCTTCTTTGTTCCCACTTTGCAGGTACTTCTTTTCTGGCAAATCTCCAAGCTTTGAAAATGTACTTTTTGTTCCTTACTGTCACTGTAAACTTACATAAAAGTATCTAGAAGTCCACACTTTAAAATTTGGCTCCCTTGAAATTTTCTCCTCCAGATTATTTAGTTCTCCTTCCTTAATTTCACTCTCTCACAAATTTTTTTAAAATGGACACAATATAGAAATTTTCTGTCATCATATAATACAGATGGACTCCAGTCCAACTGGCAGTGGAGTCCTTGTTTCTAGTTCCAACTTCCTTGGTCTGTGGATTGTTATCTGTATTCCCATCAGCATTCTGATCTCCTGAGCTTTGACCAGAATCTGTCATCAAGCTCAGTTTACATCATTCTAGGGCTTATCTAGTCAGCATCTGTACTTTTTTTTTTTTGAGGTTTTTGAAATGCTTCTGTTTAATGAATGTGGTATTGGGCCTTATATAGCATAAGCGGTGGGAGGGGGTTGTGGTGGCTCTTGGGGATTGGATTATGGTTGTCAGAGGAGGGCCCCAATGTTGGGGAGGTTTGGCCAGTCTCTGGCCTTGGCATGCCCGTGAGCTCAATGCTCACTCAGGCCTCAACTTAGTCTTCTGAGGGCCGAGGGCTCTCTCAGGACCTAGGAGACTAGTGTGTGGTGAAGTTGGCTCAGCCAGACCTGGATTTCCCCATCATTTCCTCCCTTCTGTTTAGACCTGATAACCTCTGCCAACCATGTGATATTTTTATGGGTTTGGGCAGATAGGATCACCCTAAAATTAGCCCTGAGTCCATGAATTTAACTTGGACTAGGCCTTTGTGAATCCTTCCCAAATAGAGCCTCAGGCATTATTAAAGGTAATCACATTGAAGGTCTAAATCCATTTGGGACTGTAGGTTGACAGTGGTAGCACGGGTAACATGGAAGAGTGCCAAAGTTTGTCCAAGGGCATGTGTAGTATTTTGAGCAAGCGGAGCCTCAGTGGCAGCAGTGGTGATCTGGTTGTGCAAAGTTATTGAAGCAGTGGTGGCTTTGGAGACTGCGGTTACTATGAACACAATGATGGCGATGATGGCCGAGGCCCCTCAATTACATTTTCCGTGTGGGTGAAGTATAAGGTTAAATAGGAGGTCACTGCCCAACCAGTCTTCAGTAAAGGGCGGGCATACAGGCCCTGAAAGGCAAAACTGTTGAGTTGGGGGTATAGGACACATAGTATGAGTCACCGTACAAGTAGGAGGTCCCAGAGACTCCAGAGAAGGAAGCATTGGCCTCAAGAGCAAGGATGATAGATGAACAGTGTCGGTTTTTAGGTAGCTAGGGCGGAGGAAGAGTCAGTTGGAGGTGAGGCAGAAAAGCGGACAGAGGAAGGAGAGAAAGAAGTTTTCCGTGTGGTATCAACAGGAGGAGTGATTAACAAAGGGGTGAGGAAGAGGAATTCCAGTTCATTATGACTAGAAGAGGGGGGTTGGGAACTAGGGCTCATGCTTATATGACTGCGGTGTGGGAGTTAGCAGTGAGTGCAGCACACAGGAGGACCACCAGCATTGGCCCAGTATGGGGTGGGGGTTGCCCAGAGTGGCCAAAGCACAAGCGTGGTCATGGAGGTCCTTTATATCTCTCTCCAGGTGGTCTTACTGGACAATCGTGGTGCTGGGCATTGTCGACATTTTTTGGGCCACTCCTGAAGCGAGAGCCTCCTCATTTGGCCGACTGGCAAATCGGGTGGCCGTGTAGGGCTTGACATTTTTTGTAGGGAGCCACCATTCTGCAGGCGGAGCTGCTCCCAGGAGTCGTGGTCCAGGCTTGGGTTAAGATAGAGATAGCCAGTGTCCTCCATGCAGATCCAGTCATTCTTGTGAAGCAGCTTGGGGTAGGTAGATGCTCTGGAGGTGCTGGCTCAGGTGGAAGCTGGGCACCTCTCTGGGTGTGTCTTGCAGGGTGGGCATGTAGAGCAGCAGGGTCCTGGCTGGCTGGTACAAGTACTGCCACTCCCAGTAGGCCTCCCTTGGGAAGTAGAGGCACAGAGGGGCTTTGTGGAGCAATGGCAGCAGCGGTAGTAGCTGCAATGCCATGGTGCTGGACATTGCCTCTGCCATTGCCTCTGGGAGGTGGGGATGAGACTCTGAAACAGTGTGCGGGTGGGGCCGTGTAAGGGGTGGAGTGGAAGGAGGGGCTGGTGATCTGAGGGGGCGGGGCCTGTGTGTCCACCGGAAGAGGAGGGGCACTGGAGCCATTTTGGGATTGCACAGAGGAGTAGAGGATATTTCGCGAACTCGGAGAGGTGACATTGGTGGAAAGAAGGTGAAAGGGGGTTTAAAATGTTAAGGAAATGGCCTGCTAGCCGCAGGGGGACACGCGCGGCCTGCTGAGCCGCAGGGAGGAACTCAGCCTGCTGAGCGGAGCCTCAGGGGGAGCCGCGGCCTCCTGAGCCTCAGGGAGGGAAAGAGGAATTCCCCATGAAGGTGGGGGCATTCATCCCGGAGGAAGCAGCCTGCTGAGCCTCGGGGAGGAGGAATTCCCCACGAAGGTGGGGCTCTCACTTGAGAGGCCAGGCACAAGATTACTGGAGGCCGCCATGTTTGGGTGCCCGCTGTTGTGGTCGGCGCTGCACAGGGAAGGGTGAGGCAGAGAGTCACACGTGTACACCAGACTCTGGGGAGGTTTCTGAAACTCTTCCCAGTATCTCTACATTTTTCAAAACTTTGCAGATAACTACTTTCAAGGAATTATAAGCCACGTGGTCATGTAGAGTCAGTTAGGAATCTCACTCAGCACCAAAGTGCACTACTGTCACTTTCCTCATCTTTGACACATAGTATTTGATACACACATTTTAAAGGCAGAGAGGATTTTATTTTGGTTCATTTAGAGAGTTGAGTCCATAACTGACTTGGTCCAAGGCAGGAAGAGTGTAGTAGGTCTGGCAGAAGAAAGCCGGCCACACGTCATTCCAGGCCACACACTCAATAATTCACTCCCTCAGCTGTGGCTGCTTCCTCACAATATATTCAACTGTGAATTTACCAGGACCACAATGATCAAATCCCCTCCTAACGTTTCTGCTTCTGAACAAATAAGGCTTTTGGTAGGGATTCTATAGTTAAACCTTAATAACAAATAATTTTTCATCAAATTTAGGAAATTTTCAACAATAATTTTTAAATAGTTTCTCTCTTTGCTTTCTCTAATCTATTTACTATATATTTTTGATCTTTTGGTTGGGTGGAGGTACTCTGAACATCACTTAATCATTCTTCGTTTATTTTCTTCTGTTTTCTCAGTTTAGTCTCTTCATTTTTACTTGTATCTTGTATATCTACTGCTAAATATTTTCAGCAAATTCATTTCATCTATTTACAACCACAAATTTTCTATAATTTGTTATAATTTTTCTTAAATCATCTATTTGATGAGACACTGTCATACTTTGCTTTGATACTTTCAACATAATTTCATTTAGTTAATTGACATATACTGATGATATTTTGATTTTTTCTAAGTTTGATATGTAGGCTTTCTCAAAGCAATTTCTGTTGCCCTTTACATTTTTGTTTGTTTTTTCAGTAATGTTTTGTTAATACCTGGATATTTTACATAATATATCACAGGTACTCTGGCTGTTAATGATCTGTCTGCGTTGTTGACTTTTTATTGTTTTATATTGTTTTTTGCTTGTTTGGTGACTTAATTGGGCTATTTCAATTAGTCTGTTTCCACGCACTGTTCATTTTCACTGTTATTCATAGAAGGCACAGCATTGAGGATTTTCCCTTTCTCTTCAAGTGACAAAAATCTTACTAAGTTCTCTGTGACTTTTTCTTTTCTTCATGATTTCTTTATTAAGCTGTCTGCATTAGTTTGAATCACAAAATGATGTTAGCCTTCATTAATTGTCAATGGAGTCCTTTTTGTTTTCAGTAATTCCCTGATAAGATAAATTGCTTCACAATCTCACACATTTAAATTCAGATCACTTTGGGGGTCACATTTGAGCCCATTCTTTGATATTTGAGCTAAAAAGAGCTTTTCCTATAGTTTTCCTACTTTTATTTGTAAACTTCTAGCTGATTTACAGTTTTGCTTTTCATTCTCCAAGAACTATCGCATTTATCTCTATTACTTATCATATTATCTTAATGAGGTCATTAGGCTTGAAATTTTACAAACTTTATATAAAATAAAATCAGTTCTTTTGGAGAATTAGTTGTACTTACAGTCTGTAGTCTATTTGACAGCTGTCCTCCCTCCTATCCAAAACCTGTGTCCCACTGCTGTGGAACTGGGAGAAGAGACAGCATCCCACTTTTCATGAAATGATACCCTTACTTCATCACTAGAACGGTTATGTGGGGGGAGCTTCTATTCTTAGCCTGTCTGTCCCAATGTACAGTTTCTGCCAGGTAGTAAGTGGGAGATGGGTGGGAGGGGTACTGTGTTGTCAGTTTGTCACAATGGGGCCATTCTTCTACCTGTGGCCAGGGACTGAGTCTAGAAGGGAGAAAACTCTAGTTTTGTATAAAACAGAGGTCCTGAAGCACTAATAAGGAACATTGGACATAAGGAACATTGGAAGGCCTTAGCTTCTATGAAGGTCTGCTGACCCTTAACTGAGGGGAAGGAGTCCTGCCAGGTAGTAAGTAGGAGATGGGTGGGAGGGGTACTGTGTTGTCAGTTTGTCACAATGGGGCCGTTCTTCTACCTGTGGCCAGGGACTGAGTCTAGAAGGGAGAGAACTCTAGTTTTGTATAAAACAGAGGTCCTGAAGCACTAATAAGGAACATTGGACATAAGGAACATTGGAAGGCCTTAGCTTCTATGAAGGTCTGCTGACCCTTAACTGAGGGGAAGGAGTCCTGTGTTCTTAACTGTATCCAGCAAAGAGAAGCTGCCATGACACTGAATGGGGAGCTGGTTTCAGATGCATGCCATTGACTTACTGTATGGGATTTAATAGATTTTCTTAATTCAAGGTTTTTTCATTAGTCATATCGTGTTGGGAAATTTTCCAAAGGTTTACCTTTACTTGAATGGAATTCATCATCAGTTATGGTTGTTGGCCTCTTGAGAGTGTCTGCACTGTTTGTTTCTCATGGCAATCTAGAAGTCATCTGTAGAATTTTCTCCTGAAAGGAACTTATATTATATGCAGGCAATTCAAAATCATTCCTATTTCAAAGTAAAAGATGTATTTTTCAAAAGTAAAAATCCCCAAACTCCCTAATATTCTCATCACAACAAATTTTCCTCTTCTCCTCTATTGTTAGTTCTATGTGATTATACTTGGTATTAATACCAGCAACTGAACCACTCAGAAACTTTGCAACTCATCTAACTTATGAAAACACTAATATGTGGGACTATTCCCATTATTTATTTACTTCTTTACATGCATATAATAAATCTGAATAGAGGAGAGAGTAGTATCTGAAGATTACATTATATGCCCAAAGAGGTCCTTGTGAGTTGAAATGAAGTGATTAGTTATTAAGTATTATAACAGTAGAACTAGTCAGTTTAATTAGTAAAAATGCCAGTGCTAAGAGCCATGTATCCTTTAATCCCTATTTAACACATGACAACATGGAAACTGAAGGTCACATAGCAAGTAGGTGGTAGAGTGGGGATGTACACCCCAGACATGGATTCCAGAGCCCTTGAGTTTACTCACTTAAGTGTTATAGCATTAACCCATGTTAGAAAAATGTATTAATGAAGTGTTTTTGAAAGTGTAATCTAAGGATTCCTGAAGTTCCTTATTATTCGTTCCCCAGGGATTCATGACACTATTTTATGTAAAGCAGTAGATTCCTAATATGAAAACATTATTTTCTTCTTTCTATCTAATTCTCTTCCTGATATACAGTGGAATTTGTAGCGATTACTCTAACTGGGAATGCTAGGTAGCTGGGTAGGCTCGGTTTGAGATCAGGTTACATGTCAATGGGCCATAAATGCTTTTAATACACCTATGTTACTGAACTTCATAGGTTAGCAACACAGTACACTACACAGCCTTCATTATATGACCCTGTGACTTTGTCACTGTCATTTTCTGGAATTGCAAAAAAAGTATCATACTTCACATTCCATCTTGGAGAAAGATTAAAATTCAAACTTTGAATTGTAGTTTCTAAAGTGTCTGTATAATTTTTCTGCCACTGTGAAGGCAAAAATATCATAAGTGAAGCCATTATAAATTGGAGAGTATCTGCATAAACTTCTATCTTTCTCTGTTTGGATTGCTAATATGTTAAACATTGATAGATATAACATACAAATAAAGGATCATTGGATTCCTCAATTTTTAAAAATTAAAAAAAAACCCTAAGACCAAAACTAGAGAACTACTGATTAATAGTACTGTAATTTATTTTAAAACCATGAAGAACCACTGTTTCTCTGTATTTGACATTTTAAACATTCTACATATAAATCACACTACATAGGACTTTTTCTATCTCTGTATCACTTATTGTACTGTTCTCCAAATTTATACGTTTTTGAAAATACAAATATTTTGTATTTTAAGGCTTAAATTATATATATATATATATATATATATATATACACACTATAAAATGTACTTGGAAAGCATTGCATCTATATAATGTACAGTATATAATGTTACTACTTAAAGCAAAAGGGAGTCCCTAGTGATTTTATATTGCTGTAATTCTACTATAAAATTATATAACCTTTTTTGAAATCATTATCTTGCCTATTTCTAAGTTTTGAAGTTAATTACATGTTTTATTGTAGTCACAATATATTCCAGTGGTCTAATAAGACATTATATTCTGCTTGCCTAATAGCATTTTTTTTATTTACATCAGAAAGTTTTGAGATATCTTTTGCAGATATTTATGTGTCTGTTTTTTGTGCTTTTAAGTCAATTTTGTAGATGCAGTGTACATCTCATGATAATGAAAATGATCTGCATTAGCACTCTTATCCTAAACTCATGTTTTATGTACTTCATTCATAAAATGACATTTGGTGAGTATGGGATAGTACAAAACCATCTTCCACAATATCGTGTTTTATGTCACTGTCACAAAAGGAAAGGAAAACTTAGATACAGATATTTTTGGTGTTTTCCCAGTTACCTGAGGTACAGTAGTTTCATCATAATAATTTGAACTTTATCTCTTGGGAAACAGAGTAGAACTCTTACCTCAGAGTATCTCACTCAAGATTTGAAGGATCCAGGGCCTTGTAATGCCAGTTCCTGTGAGAAGAGTGTCAGTTTGCTAGAGCGACTACACAAAATATCACAGATTGAGGGGTGCAAACAGTGGAAACTTAGTTTTTCTTGGCTTTAGAAACAAGTCCAAACTCAGATATCAGATGTTGTGTTTTCTTCTGAGGCCTTCCTCACTGCAGTTGGTTGCTACTTTCCTCTTTTGTCCTTGTCATACACTTTCTTCTGTGTTCATATATCCTCAGACTCTCTCCATGTGTCCACATTTCCTTTCCTTGTACAGCAGTCAGATTGGATGAGGGCCTGCCTCATAGCTTTAATGTAATTTAATTCCTTCCATAAAACCCTAGCTCTGCGATCACATTCTGAGTTGTAAAGTTAGAACTTCATCATGTGAATTTGTAAGGGGACACAGTTCAGTCTGTACCAAGGGCACAGACTGAAGTGGGATGGGAGGAGAAATTTTCATGTCAAATAATGGCAAATGTTCTCAGCCAGAAGTTAGGTAAGCATTTGCTGAAATCGGGAAGACAGGAGATATGAATCGATGAGAGTAAAAAAGTAGCTACTCCTTGTACAGAAAAAAAATATAGTTATCTTAATGTGGTTATTGTCGACTCATATATACACATATTAGTGCTTTTCTTGAGTGTATATGCATTCACATGCTTACATAAGAGAAACAGAGAAATTGAGAGAGACCAGTAAAATATATATTTGGGTAAATTTACCTATAGTCTACATAGGTACTAAGATTTAAAACTAAATGGAATAATCAAAGGGTTCATAATCTATTGGGACATATTAGTCCCAATTTACTCTCAGAAGAGGTAGAATGATAAGATGACATCTTATGGATGAGAATGGGGGAAATATACAGTTGAGTACATGGATGGTCATAGTGAAGGTTTTTATGAAGTGGTGACTATTGGGATGAACCTCGGAGAATAGAATCTACACATTGAGACAAGAAATGAAAAAAAAAAGAGGTGGTTATAGAGTGAGGCATGGTGAAGGAAGAGCGATAAATGTGCAGAGATAAGTGCGGTGCACTAGTGCGGTTGAATGTCAAGTTACAACAGGCTCTCATTTTTCCGCACAGATGCTGGTAGATTCCAAACCATGCTGTGAAGTCTCTCCCAGATATTTTGCACTTAGCAATGCTTTCTGAGGCTGTTCATCTTATTCTTTCTTTTCCTATAGTTCTAGCCAAGTAAAATGCCAGGAAAGACAGATGTAAACTAATTTTTCTTCAATTAGGAGAAAGCAGTTAAAGGAAAGAAGAAAAGTGCATACTCTTGCTTTCTCTCTTTCTCTCTCTCACTCTCTTTTCCTCCCTTTTGTCTGTTTCTCCTTCCCTTGACTCTCCCACACTCCCACCTTCTCTCTGTCTCTGTTTCAGGAGGAGTCCAAGCTGCTGACAGCACAGAAAAGTCTCTTGATGACTTTTGATGTCAAGCTGCTCTGAATCTCAGAGTCATGCATATTTCTTTCAAAGAGGGTTTTTCTCTAGGCTAAGGAACTGCACGGTGTTATAAGGGAATATCCTCAACAAAGTGTGAACATTTGCATTTAATTTACCATTTTTATCCATCCCAAGATAACTCTTTCAGATAATGTGAGATGTAAGACACTCTTCCCTGGGAAGGGGGGAGATTCATCCATTGGCTTTTGTGAGTTAAAGTGGTTTAATTCTACAATTAAGCACAGGCATGTGTGGAACTAGCTCTCAGGATAAAAAGCAGCTGTATATACTTACGGTGCATGGTTGCATGGCTGTGCTATCTATACAGTAATCTAAAATAAATATATCTAGAGGTATGCAGACTTGTAAATTTTAAACCTAGTGATGTTAAGAGTCAGCACTAATTGTTTTAAAGACTGACATCTTCATCTGTGAAAGAAATTTCTAAAAAAAAATAGAAGGATTGAGCAAGAAGAGTATAAGGTAGGATGATACGTTGCTGAATCTGTATAGGATATTCTTATATTAAAATCAGCTGTTGTTTACCAGAATTTGAATTTTACATGCATGAGCTATATTTTTAGTAATTAAAAATTGCAAAGCTGGGTCACTCAACTCTAAATGGAAGTACCAGAACTCAGGCAGCCTGCCAATTCAAAGTTTACCCTGTAATGTCCATTGTTAATGGAAATTCATACACTATTTTCAGAACTTTTTTTCTCTTTGCTATGTAAAATTTGGGGGACTGGGTGTGTTTGTTTGGAGCACATTGTAAGCCCCATATTTACAAATCTTAATACATGAGTTTAAGCTCTTTGATTTATAAATTGTGTAAATCTCCTCACAGTACTCCCTGAGCCTCAGTCTTTTTACTTGTAGATGGGTTGTTTTGGTTCCACCGATATGTAACTAACAAAAAAAATTAACCAACTGATTTGTGTTGCATGAAAAGAGAACCATAAATATATATATTTTTTAAATTTCAAAAGGAAGCACCAAGAGACATTATGATAGCTTTTGAGCTATTTGTTCCTTCAGTCTCACACATGTACAGCCTGGAAGTTCCCTCCTGTGGTGGTTTTAGGATATTAAGACCATGAGATCCTCTCCCAGTCCTACCCCCACGCTACTAATTGAAACCTCAAGCCAACTCCTTTCCCTGACCTCTGGTCCCTTTGGGACCAACTTGGAAAGTTTAATCTTCCAAGACCTTTGTGTAATCAGTGATTCATAGTGTGTGTGCGTGTGTGTGTGTGTGTGTGTGTGTGTGTGTGTGTGAGAGAGAGAGAGAGAGAGAGAAAGAGAGAGAGAGAGAGAGATCTGAGCTAAATTTTGGGTGAAAGGTCATTGTCTGTTCTCTGTTGCTATAACCAAATACCACAGACTAAGTAGTTTACAGTAAACTGAATAAATTTTTTAGAAGACAGTTTATTTAGCTCACAGTTCCAAAGAATGAGAAGAGTAGGTTCACATGGTCTCATCCTGGTAAGGTTCTTCTCGCTAGTGGGACTAATTTGAACAACTACAAGGAGACAGTGCAGCACATGCAGGAAGGACTGAATGTCCTCTCTCAACTCTCCCTTTTCTTCTTAATTAGAGAGAACAACATGCTGACATTGTTTGCACTCTCACTAACTCCACAGTGTGATTTTTGGTTGGACATTCAAACCGTACCAGAGTCTATCCTTTCTCTTTGATGTGGCTAACAATAATATATTTGTTCTTTAGCGATGAGAAAACTGAGACTTCAGCAAAAAATTTATTTACCTCAAATCGTATAAGGCAGTAAGTTGTGGATCTAAATTTGAGTTCCTCCCTTAACCATCAAACTATGGTTTTATAAAGACAAAATGAGGAAATTTTTGTGTGTTTACTATAGTACCTGAAACATGTTTAACGTCTCGAAAGTATACCCCAGTCTGAATAGACTGAACAGCTAGGTCTGTAGACATCACAGTAAGTTATTCATTTGAACTGTTTTGACATCTCAAGTGGACTTAGAACTTTCGTGGAAATAAAGTCTTACATGTATTAACAAATCACCTCTTGCAAACAAACTATCCTTCACATGGAAAATGCACAGCTTCCATCAGCCCCAGACCACATGCTTATTTTCCAGTCTCACATCTTTCATCCCCCACTTGTTTGCTGGAGGCTGCTGGCCGGCTGTCAGCAATGACAGCCCCCATCTGTCACTAGTGTATGGTGAGCCTTCAATACATTGTCTGTCGCAGAGACTTTTGGGATGTCTTCCAGTTGCCTGTGACATGGAGAACCTTCTCATTTATGAATCCTGATATTTTCTGTGTAAGGTACAGTGAATCCCATCCTAATTGGATAGTGACATCTGACATTTCCCAGATAAATGATGAAATCAATGAGGGGGCTAACCTCAGTGAATAGGGTTGGGAAACTGGAGAAGACATTGGGTTCTCAGAATAATCAGAATCTTGATTAAAAACGTTGCTGAGTTAAGAATATTCTTCTTATGTGGTAGAAGGAGGACAGAGCTCCTCACATTTGATTTTTATGTCACATAAATACACGAGGCAGTACAATGACCATTAAAACTAAAAATATTTTTTTGTAAATTGAATTGTATTAAGCAGTATGATACATATGCTCACAGAATCCTAGATTACTGAACTGGTCTTCCTAATAACCACGAAACTAACCCTTTTCCTGGTCTTTCCCCTTTACTGATGCGACTCCTACCCCCAGTAATCAATAAGCATTGCCTAGCAAGCTTACACTATACTGCTTGTGACCCTCGGAGCTTTTTTACTCATTGCTATATTATGGAGCAGCCAAAATGATCACCTCCGCATCCTATGCTTTGTTTTGTCTTGTTTTTGATGTACAGACATGATGTATAACAGCTACCCAGGTCATTCAGCTACTTACCAGCTCTGCAAACATTCGATTCACATTCATATGAAGGCTCTTTGTGTAGTGCTTTTCACTATTTCATTGGATTCTTAGATATCTTTAAATATCTCTTCCTTTGACATCTTATAATGGCAAAGTCTGAGGTCCAGAGAACTCTGTAACTTGTCCAGGGTTAGAGGTCAGGGCTTCTAGAATTCACATTTTTCTGACTATAGATAAGTACTCACTTGGACTTTATTTCCAGTTAAGTAAATTGTGAAGCCTGTGTCCTCTGTGGTGTCTTTTCTAAACCTAATGCTAAGTAAAGCTCTTAATTTTGGAAAGGACATGGTCTAAAATTATACATTTATGTAATTCTCCTGTGAAGGAGAAGAAGGTAACAAGAATTATGTTTGAGTTAATTATGTTTAGGTCTGTGGAAATACTTTATGTTCTTCTCTGTCCCTGCTAGTTTTTCCTGATATTATTTACCTTGATTTCCAAGCAACAATAGGTAACTATTCATTTCAGAATGAGCAGTATTACTCTGCCATAAAAGAATGATAGAAAAGGCCAGGGATTTAGCTCTATTGGTACCGCACCTACCTTGGGAGCAGAAGAGCCCAAGTTTGATCCCCAGTACCACACACACACACAAGATAAATTTGAGTCATTTATACTGAAATGTACATACCTTGACATATTCAGGTTTGAAATAAACAGAGCACAGATGTGCAAATACCATATTTTTTTCTCTGGTATGAGAAACTGAAGCTGTAAATGAGTTTTAAAATGTATAATAAATTTCATTAAATAGAAAATAGTCAAAGGAAAAAGGTAGTGGGGATAAGTAAAGAAGGGAAAGAAAAATTGGTAAGAAGGAAAGAAAAGCTTATGTATACAGGGGGTGGGGGATTTGTAGGGTGGGCAAGGAATGGGAAAAAATGAGAATTAAGTAATGTCATATACTAGTCCAAATTCTCAATGTCGAATATGATCATGATATTTATATAAAATGTACCAATAAGACTAATTTAAAAAAAAATGAGCCTGTGACGTAGTGCACAGTGGACTTTAGCATTTCTCGCATGGCTCTGTGATGATTTATGTATTTCTCTATATCTATCTCTTCCTAGACTGCAAGCAACTTGAGGGTGAGAAATATGTTAGGTTTTTATTGGCATCTCGCATTTCCCAGATAATCTGCAGTGCAGATACCTGTAATGACCTTACAGCTGGCTGGCTGACTGGTATTGAATTCACACTAATTTTAAACGCTTCTATCTCTTTTGCTGAGTTACAAAAGGAAATAACTAGTAAAACAGAGGCCCATGAGGCTCAGAGCCGCATGCAGAGAATGATGGCCAGGGTGTTAGGTGTTTCTCAACTATGCAGTTACAGAAAGATTATGTGAAGGACAAACTGACAGCAAGTAGGACATGAGACAGTATTTATACATAGATTATTCAATTACCAACATTGCTCTTGACTTTATAAGCACTGTGGTGACTCAGGCAGCCTAGCAGAGAGAATATTGGTAGTGTCAAACCTTTGATGTTTTCTGGGGAACAGTGTGTTGAGTGAGTGCTTTCTCATGCATAGAATAGCACCAGGGCTATTCACCAAGTGACCCTTAAAGTATCACAGTAAGATGAAGCATTTCTGAGGGTGAAAAATTGCATCCAAAATATTCCTTTGATTTGCTTAAGGCCCATCACAAGGAATCCTCATAGTAGGCATGAAGTGGGAAGGCAAAGAAGTAGCTAAAATAAGAAACGACTTTAAAGCCTTCACCGTTGAATATCATGAGGTATTTTACTAAGTGGCTTAAGTGGAAAGTATTTATTTTAAAGGAAAAGGATGACAGGCATTATTGAGCTGGTCTGGAGAAAATGTTTAGGTAAATCCTTGGTGGTATTGTAAGAAGAAATATTATCAACCCTTGGAATCATAATACGGTGTCTGTACATATTCAGTGCAATTTTTCCCCTCAAATGCCAGCATATTACATTGCAAGCTCATATCTGATTTTCTGTCCTTGTATCTAGGTCTCTTTAGGAATTGTTGATTTCAAAATATACTTATCTCCCCCACCAGCTAACACTGAATATGCAGGGTGTTAAGAAATCGAGACTCAGAAGCTGTCAGTCCTGAGGCATCTGCTGCGCACATGCACTGAATCTGTGAATGGGAGACAGAGCCCCTGTCCGTGGGATTCAGGAGACAAGGAGAAGAGAGGAAGGGGACATGGGAGCCTCTCCTGCCTTAGGGAAGACACTGCCTCTAAGCAGTCGTCATGCTGCCGGGTGTCCTTGGATGTGCCAAGAGATCTGCAGTCTGTTTCCCTTCCTTGGGAGGAGAAAAGTAAAGCCAAAGTGATATAGATAAAAAGACAGAATGAAAGAGGAGATTACATAATAAAAAATGAGGCACACTAAGCATTTGATAAGCTAGAAAGGATCACCATTACTTTTATAAATGACTAAAATAAGATTTTTTTCTTATTGAATGGAGTATTTTTTTTTTGAGAGTGTAAATTAACTTTAAAAAGGCTGGCAATGCCATGTGCTGTGAATGATACATAGTGTCAGAAACTCTGAGACTTATTGTCCCCCTCACAAGCTCTGTGAAATTAGGTGGCATTACTTTTCTGGGCCTTTTGTGTATTATTAAAAGGACAATATGGGATGTTGCTCCGTGGTTAAGAGGTAGCCTAGTGTTCCTGAGGTCTGGGATTCGAAACCTCACCCTGCAAAAAAGTTAATATTTAAAAAGTTAAGTAGAATAATAATACTTTGTTGAAACGTTTTGAAGGACAGATGGTATCCACTTTAGGGTATAAACAGAATGACAAAGCGATAGTCATTGTTGTAGTGGTGATAATATGGTGATAAAAATGATGCTTAATATGTCCACACCAGAGAGAGGTAAGGGATGCTGTCATCAGCAAAACTGTGCTAACCAAAACTGTGCCAGGCAGCGCCTCTGGGGGTGGGGTTGGGGTTGGGGTACAGTCAGCTGAAAACCACCCTCAGGTGGAGTGGGAGGTGCACAAGGACACAGGACACGGACTGAGGAGGTGCCTCTTAGCTATCGCACTTTAGGACACTCTATTCAAATCTTCCAATCTGCCTTTGGGACAAAGAGATTATTGTACACATTCAATTGTGACAATGGGAAATTTGAGTGATTCCGTGTTGATTAGAATTTGTAAGATAATCAGGAAGCAAGAGTGCCTAGTGAGATCTGAAATGTTGGGCACACAGAAAAATGCAGAGTAACTGATTCCTCTGCTGGGACTGTTTGTTCCAAGGGGATATGGTTAGAGTAGCAAGAAGGAGAGTGAAGAAAAGTTTTATGAAAATGGAGAAGTTTGGCCAGACCTGTGTGAGACTGGCCTCTGCAGTGAGAGTCCACGCGGGCTACTGAGTGAGAAATGAGTGCAAATTAGAGTTGGTTTCAGACTGAGGTAAGATACCTATAAATAATTCTATTATTTTGTACCAATATTTATAAATAACTTATTTTTAAGTAATTGAAGGTACAATAGGTTACCAAATGTGGCCTGCCCATTCTTTAGAAGTATACAAAAGAAAATGCATAACCATTGAAAAAAATATTTTTAGAAGGAAAGGCTACCATGAATCCAGGATAGTGCTGTAGTGCCCAAAGGTCATTGGGAAGACATAGCGATTTAAGAGCTTTGATTGTAATTTGCTTTGCATGGCTGCTGTTTTCACTGTTAATCCCTCCAGTACACTGGTACTGCCAAAATGACAAAGTGGGGATGGGAAACAGAGGTGCTTTTACCGTTTTAAATGCCTAAGTATAGAAACTTTATCAGTTTCATATGTAATAAAATATTTCAACATGTGATTTGTATTTTTAAAAACACCCACATTATTTTTTTGGGGGGGGGGAATTTGCACCCACATTATTTTTGCCCTATCTTGATCAAATTAATTGCTGTTGGGTATTACGAGGAGGGAAGACATAATCTTCTAGTATTTCACATGAGAGAGAGGTCTAGGTGATGAAAGCACTTTAACAAGTAAGATCATTAGGTGATAGATTGCACTCCCTTTTGTGTGGTGGTAGGAATTTGAAATGGAAAATCATACTTGGAAACAGAGAATTCTGAATTATCAAGTGTTCCTAGTTATTATTCAATAGCAGTATTATTCATTCAGCAGCAGTTTTTTTAAGTTCCTATCAATGCTTAGGGTAGAGTAAAAAAAAAAATTCATGATCTTCAAGAGCAGAGTAAATTACAATAATAATTTCAGTGCCAATCAAGAGCAGAGAATCAGAATACTCTAGTGCCATCTGAGCCATGTCCATGGTATCTCTGGGCATTTCCATGGTGACAAGGAGTATTCAGATTGATTAGCGTTCATCTCTGATGTGTGACTGGAACATTGTGAGAGACAAATGTGTCTCAAAGTGGACAGTGCATGAGTTTGCAGTGGAACCCACGTGCGCCTTTTTAACTACCTCTGCGATTAAAATGTTTTCTGGTGATTCACCATCCTCTGGAAAATGAGGCAGCTCAGAAATGAACTCATTAGATCTCTTATGTATCTAATAAGAGCTGTGATAACTACAGATTTCAATCTGTGATTCCCTGGAGACTCTCATTTTTTTCCTAACCTGTCATCAGATAACAGTAATGTCTCAGTGAAGAACAATTTTCTTTCCAAATCATCTTTTAGGTAGTTGAAAGTAAGAATTAGGCCACTTACTTCCTAACCAGAGATAATAAGCTCACAAGGAAAATAAAATTTGGTAATTATGCATATCAAATGTCTAGTACGTTCTCTGGAAAGGTAAATTATGTGTATTTACACAAACATATATTAAGCAGAATTTTCTATTAGTAAAGAACATGCTGGTAAGACAGCGAGGTAGGAGAATTTGAAACTGAAGGCATAATATCTTAATATATGACATTCTGTTGTCTTCAGTTGAACTTCTCAAATGAAGCTTAAAATCCTCTGCTGTCCTTACCCCACATATTATGTGACAAGCATTTCACAGTTCTATCTCCTATAGGTACTCTTAAAAAAAAACCCGTGTTTAGCCAGACATGGTGGTTCATGCCTGTAATTCCAGCACTCAGGAGGCAGAGACAGGAGGATTGCTGAGTTTGAGGCTTGCCTGGGCTCCATAGTGAGGTCAGGGCCAGCCTGAGCTACAAAGCGAGACCCTGTCTCCAAAAAAAAAAAAAAAGCACACTGAATTATTGCAGCACATTTAATGAATCTCTAAAAAACATGTAGTGGACACAAGAAATAACTCAGGATCACAATATGTAATTAATATTAGTAACATGTAAAATGTAGTTTTTATTGCTTAAAAATTTTTATTCAGTGATGGCAAGAGACCATAACCATTTTATCTGATTCTGAGACATCTCACCAGAGATCAGCGGTAAGTCCAGAGTGTGGTCCACATGCACCAACATTTCAGGTGAAAAAGTTAAATTTTCAGCCTCAGAATGAGGAAACATGCACAGACAATCTGAATTTCTTAAGCCTTTCAGCAAATATAAATCAAAGCACATTAAATGTGGAGGCTTTGAAATTCAGCTCAGCCTTAAGTCGAGCTTTGTGGTTGATTATCCTTTTCCAAACTGTTCAAAGACATCATCAATCAGATTTGAGAGCCAAAGAATGAGTATTAAAGTGAGCACATGGGCAGATTAGGGTCCAGCTACGAGAAGAAGCAATCTGTATTTCGTTCATTAAGGTTGCTTTCGGGAGACATGACAGACTGTGATGCTATTCTCCTGCACTGGCACAGTGAGGTCACTGCAGAGGATCAGCACGGACGTCCCTCCTTAAGGAGGAATGTGTGCAAGGAGTGCTAGAGGCCAGAACATGAAATCTGTCAATCAGTGTATTTCCGGCCACTCCGATGTGTGTCCACATCTGCCACAGGATGAACTGACTGTCAGCCAAGGAAAACATTTGGCAATAACATCCTGAGAATTAAATGATAAATGTCACTTAAAGATTTTCATTGGTTTAGCAGCATAATCATGTGAGTTGTGAATTCTTGTAGCTTTGTTTCATTATAGATTTCTTTTTTTTTTCCAGTAAGGTAGTTAACTATGAAATAGAAGGTAATAATGATGATCGTATTTCTCTTTTTCTTTTTTTTTTCTCCGTTTTTGGTGTTTTTTTTCTTTTTGCATTTCTCCTAACATTTTTAATACAAAATACCTTCTGATACTAGGATAAGATTTAAACTATGGGAAAAAGAGAATGCATATTATGAATTGCTGTTTAGTCTTATATTAGACATTTGAAACATCTCCCTGTGGTCTCTAAAGTTAATAGATGATTGCTGTGTATTAAATTCTATTAAATGATGCTCATTAAGGAAGAAATACATAACTGTATAAAATTTAGATCAACACTAATAGTGATAAACAACTGATACCACATAAGCGCTTATCATAAAGTATTCCAGACTGAAATAACTACTTGGCATGAAGCATCTCATTTTGTTCTCAGGATCTAACAACCTTATGAGGGAGCTATGTTCCACAGCCTGTCGTATAAATCACAACATGTAGTCTAAGGGAAAGTAACATTACATTCCCAAAGCTGCACATCTGGGGTCAGTATTTAGATTTAGCGGAAAGTATCACCCTCCAGAAGTGTGGATGCCACCTCCTCTGTGCAAAGGCCAGCTGCCCGTGACTGTGTGTCTCAGCCTGACAGTCTGCAGAAAGGCCACATGATGCTTCATCAGGCATGTCTTGAGTTGCCTGAAGCCCTTGGGACCAATCAAACAGCATGGCTCCCTGTTGGATGAGTAAAAGATGCAACGGAAGAAAAAGAGAGGAAACCTCTCTTTCTTATTCATAGTAATTAGACTACCAGATCCGGATTTCTAGTACAGATGTATCATATTCAAACTAGAAATGTTAAATATTTTTCATAAACTATGTTAAAAAATTGTGAAGAATATATTTTTACTTCCCGCTAAGGGCCATTTGTTCTCACTTTCTAGTATGTTAATTCACTAGAGTTGTTGGCATAAATAAAGCCAATTGATGTTATAGGCTAGTTTTAACACTATCTCATTCATAAGAATATTAAATTATTTTAGGCAAAGTGGCTATGTCAAACTGAATAGAAGTAAAGAGAAAGTGGTAATTAGACCATGTTAAAATATAACCTCCAAGGATATTAAATATGCAAGAGCTCATCCATGAAAAATTAGACTGCAAGAGGTTACTCCATGTATTGGCTTATTTTGTAAGATATCAAATTACCTCTCATGAATAAATATGACTAATAACAGAAACTCTATAATTTAATGGTATGATATTCAGAATACTTTTTTTTTTTTTTTTTTTGAGACAGGGTCTCACTTTGTACTTCAGGCTGGCCTTGAGCTCACTATGTAGCCCAGGCAAGCCTCCAACTCAGCAATCCTCCTGCCTCTGCCTCCCGAGTGCTGGGATTACAGGCGTGCGTGAGCCACCACACCTGGCACTGTGGTATGTGGTATTGATTGCTGGTGGGCATGACTCACCACGCCCAGCACTGTATGTGGTTACTGGGGATCAAATTTAGGCTTTTGCGCTTATGAGGCAGGTACTGGCACCACTGAACTAAATCTCTGGCCCAAGAATACTTTTTGAATAAGAAAAAATGTCATTATTGATTTGGTCTTCACCATTACTGAACCCCCAGCACATAATAAGTAAGTGAATAATTTTCTTTGGCTTAAAAATACTTTAATAGATTCTAGCTTAATGAATAATGATTTAAATGGAAACAATAGCAAACTACTTATTTCATGGTAAATTATTTCAAGTGGCATTATGAAGTGAAGATCTTTGTAATTGCTAGTATTTGGTAATGTGTTGAGATTATAAGGAAAAATAAGGAAAGATTTTTTAAAGTGTACCTATTTTTTAATTGAATTCTTTATTGGTACATTTTATATATGGCTCACAATCACACTCAACATTGGGGAATTTATACCAGTATATGACACAAGTTAATTCTCTTTTTTACCCATATTCCTACCCACCCACAACACCCCACCCCTTACATACATGCTGTCTCTTTTTCTTCCAAATCATATTTATTCTTTCTCCTCATTACCTTCCCCCACCACGTTCCCTTTGAATATGTCCTATTTTACATACATTGTGGAATGCATTTACATCTATAAGTTCTCATACCAGAGAAAAAATATGGTATTTACATATGTGTGATCTATTTTTTTCACTTATTAGTGTGTCCTCAAGATGTATCCATTTGCACATAAATGAATGAAACCTGTTATTCTTTATGACAGAGTAATACTCCATTTTATTTTTAAAAACCCACATCTTCTTTATCCAGTCTCCAGTTGATGGGCATCTGGGTTGTTTCCAAGTTTGGGCTATCACAAACTGAGCTGCTATGAACATGGGAGCACATATGTCTTTACAATATGAATCTTTTAATTCCTTTGGGTATATTCTTAGCAGAGCAATAGCAGGGTCAAATGGGACCTCTAATCCTAGTTTTCTGAGGAATCTCCACAATAAAAAAAAAACAGTAATTTTACAAGTTGTACATATTAGCAATTTGAAACAAGTTACCACTTACTTTTTTTTTGAAACAAAGAGTCTCACTTTATAGTCCAGGTTGGCCCCAAGTTTACTAGATAGTTCATTCAAGCCTGGAACTCAGCAATCCTGTCTTTGCCTCCTGAGTGCTGGGATAACAGGCGTGAGCCACCACGCCCGGCTCACTTGATGATTTCTTAAGTTTGAGTAGCATGTGTTGGAGTCATGGACTAGTGGAGTATATAAGAAAGCCAAATTGAGTGGACCTATGGAAAGTATGATAATAATGATCAGTCTATTTTTTTTTTTTTTTTTGAGACAGGGTCTCGCTTTGTAGTTAAGGCTGGCCCTGAGCTCAATACGTAGCCCAGGCAAGCCTTGAACTCAACAATCCTCCTGTCTCTGCCTCCAGAATACTGGGATTACAGGGGTGAGCCACCAAGACCGGCACTGTGGTATGTGGTATTGATGGCTGGTGGGCATGAGTCACCACACCCAGTATTGTATGTGATTACCAGAGTGAACTCAGGACCTTGTGTTTACACTGGCAGGAGCAGGAACCACTGAACTAAATCTCTGCCCACCACTTACTGTTTTGAAGAAAAAGAAAGCAAGAGATGTAACCGCCCTCTTATTGATAGGAGAGGCCTCTAGATGAAAAGGAATTTAAAGTAGAAGTCTGGTGAGGGAGCAGAGCTATGTAGTAGGAGAAGATACAGCTGTTTTGACTCATAGCCTCTGATACTAGGGTACTGGGTTGATTTGTATTTCTCTCTTTTCTAGTTATGCTCAATAATTTTTCTCATCCTGCTCTTTTTCTCAGGCTCATTTGCTTTAACATTTCACTTACTTGAAAAACTACTTGCAGAAAATTCTTACTATCTAAAGGAATTTTCAATAAGTTTCTGAGCAAAGACTACATATGTGCCAAGCACTGCTTAGTCCCAGGGGTGAACAGATAAAAAAAAAACATTGGCACTCAGTCCTCCACTATTTTTGAACCCATTAAGGAGATACATACAAGAGTACATCTTTCAAATGCGGTAAGGTAATAAACCCCATGTTTGTAGAGCAAGTAAGAAGTGAGAAGGAAAATAAACTACAATTAATTAGAATAAGTTCAGGAGCTTTTTGTGATGATTAGAAGTTTCATAGGCATTTTCTGTATTAGGTACAACTAGGCTACCCTAGGTGAAGGGGAACAGCGTGGGAAAAGAGAAGGAAGTAGGTATGCAGATTGCTTGAAAACTCAAAGCGTAGCATTCCTGGAACATTAGGAGCCATGTGTTTCAGACTCAGGAGTAGAGGGAGCTTCATTCTTAGGAGGAATGCGGACAGTCAGAGTTCCTTATGCATAGGGAGTGCTGCCAAAAACAGCTTGAAAAATCCTTGCTGTGGTTCAGAATTTGGTCCTGCATTTTTAATTGGCCACTTACCACATTGACCTGGCGTACACTCCTAAGTGCAGTCCCAGATCATATTATGAGTTCTACCTCCCAAGCCCACATACTCCAGTAAAAGACTTATATTTTGTGAAAGACAGTTGGAATTCTATCTCTGTGGGTTCCTCATGGTTTCAACCAACCACTGATTGAAAATATTTTTGAGTAAGTATATAATGAGCCTATACAGATATGTTTCTTGTCTTATTCCCTAAATAATGATATAACGACTATTTACATCATCTTCATGTTGTTGTGTTATAAGTAGTCTAGATATGATTCATAATATAAGGGTAGGTTGTGGATTTCTCTTCAAATACTATGTCATTCTATATAAAAGGGCTGAGAATTTTGGTACTCATGGAACTCCTGAACCACTCCCCTGTAGATATGGAGAGATGATTGTATAATGTTTTAGTTTTCATTCACATTTCCTGGATCACATCTAAACCTTGATGATTCCTGAGTGACTACAATATACAGTAGAAATGTTGTTTGTTAATTTAAATGGTTTTTCTGGAGGAGCTCTTGTGCTGTAAAGTTGAGAGAAGTGTCTTTCACTTAATATATTGAACTCCACTAACTATACTTGAATTTGGTTAATGAGGTGATTTTAGAAAGCCCCATAGGTGGGGAGCTGCTTTATAGATGGATGGAAAGAGGGGCTAAAGGTTGTGTTGATCACTAATGAACAAGAATTTACTCAATCACAGCTGTGCAATAGAGCCTCCCTAGAACCCCACAAAATTACAATTCAATAGCTTCTAGCAGCCGAAACACATTTACACCCCAGAAGATGGTGCAGCCCAACCGCTCAGTGACAGAGATACTGCAGTCAGGATTTTCCTAGGTTACCCATACGCTTCTCTTCACTGGCTAGTCATGGTATCCTATAAGCGATCCACAGTAGTAAATGAGTAAATATAAATATTTTCCCAAGTTTTATGAGATTTACTAGTAAATTTATGAAATCACCAATTTTCAGCTAGTTTATTGATCAGAAACAGAGATCACAACTTGGAGCTTGTGTCTGTCATCTGAGGTGGGGAAGGCAGTCTTCGATTTAGCCCCCACCCCTGGGCTCTGATACCATTTGCAGGTAGATAGTGTCAGAATTAATTTACACTATAAGTAACTGATGAATTGTTTGGCTGGTCATGCAAGCATCCTATAATGTATGTGTGGTATGTGGGAGCAGAGAGAAATAAACTCAAATAGATATACACAAAAACATACATTGCCTTTTATCCTAAGCCTTGTTGGTAAAAGTCCCATAAATATAAATATAAATTGAATATGCTAACAATTTTTCTACTATACTCAACACTTTATCTATGTTCTTTGTGTCTGGAACACTATCTCTGGCCATCGCATTTCCCAGTTCAGTGTTGAATTCACAGATCTCATGGGACTTTATTTTATAAATTTTCTGATTTGATATCCCACTCTTATGACATTTCTCTGCTTTATAATTGCTTCTTTTTTATTTTTGTGATGTACTGATAGTAATATATTTTAGAGTGAGAAACATGTGACTCTTCAGTTAAAGGGTTTGAAGATAGTGAGACTCCTCCACTCACTTTGCTATTTCCAACAGTTTCTACCTTTTGTTAAATTAAAAACAAAAGCTGTATGAACCTAACCTTCTAAATGTTAACTTCTAAAATCTGTATATCTATTTGTATGGCAAGGCTATATAGTTTTTATGCAAGAAACACTGGCATGCTCAAACATTTATTGATGTATTATAAAGATCCTGGTTGCACAGATCAACACGGGGGATTAGAATTTCTCTCTGACTCCAGAAACCTGGGACACTGGAAAAAAGTGTTATATCCAAAGTTGTTTTTTTCTTACAAAAACCACTCCCTTCTATCTTGCCTTTGAAAACTCTAAATTTTCCTGTCCCATGTTTATTAACTCAATACCAGTTTCCATAAATCACTCTAAAATAATTCATAACTTACTCCCTTCAGATCAACAAAGAAACATTGGGAAAACTCTTTGTAAGAAATGATAAATATTAGCAAGATACGAATCACAAAATCAGATATATCCTAAATCACATACATCTATATCTCCCTCTTTTTAGTATCCAGACAATATTGCTTCTAAATTTCTCAATTTCTTCCAGCTCCCATGAATGAACAGCAAAATTCATTCTCAAGATTCCTTTACTATGCCATCATTTCTGGATACCCTAATTCGTGTTGAAGATAGGTTCTATAATTTAAAGTGGAAAAAAATTGTTCTGTGGGCTGGGGATTTCGCTCAAGTGGTACCGCGCTGACCTTGGACACACAAGGGCCTGAGTTTGATCCCTGGTACCACAAAAAATAAAATAAAAACTAAAAAAAAATGTTATATGTGTGTGTCCTACAGAACATAATCCCAAATTATCCATTTACTACCTTTGATTTGATCCTACTGAGCAAGTTTTCTCTCATATTTTCTGTACCATCTCTCATAGACAACAGACTAATCAGTGACTGTTCAATACTTTTTCCATTCCGTCCTCAAAGGTCAAGTGATACTTTCTTCTCAGTAATTGGGGTAGTTTCAGTTTGAGGCATGGGCGATGAGGAAGAAGGCACTTAAGATCCCAAATTAGCAACTACACCAGCAGCGTTCCCTCTTTCTCACACGCATAGTACTTGGTAGTCCTCTCATACATGCAGTGTTTTTTTTTTTTTTTAAGTTGCTGAGGTATAAGTCATTTAGGTGATGGATTTCTGCATGAAGAATACAGTTAAAAAAATAACCTGATTATCCAGATAGTTAATCAAAAATTCAACCTAAAAGCCCTATCCACTTTTACTACAGCAGTTCACTACCAATCTGCTACAACTTGCAGTGGTCTACCTAACTTTTTAGATACAAATTCCAGTGTTTCCCATCCATACACTCATACAGAGTAATAGCTCAGTAAATATCCTGCATTATTAGGGCTTTCTTCTACCCACACATTTACCTTTGACTACTGACTAGGGAGCTGTCAACTCTATTCACTTGTTATTGTCTCAACTAGAGCTGTCATTTTAATTTTTTTCTAGACTGCAGCCATAACTTCCTTATTAGTTTTATTATAGCCCTCTAGACCATCTGTAGTCTTTTCGCGTCACCCTGCCATCCTCATCCATATCTGTAAAAACCGTTGAATAGATTGCTTTATGTGGAGGGGCTGCGAGTCTTAGATGCACGTACACTTCAATCTCACAATAGGTTGTCCTTTTCCTTCATACCTCTGCCAGCAGTGATTTCATGGTCATTGTCATCCAGAGGCTCAAGCTCTGACTATGAATCTTAGATTAACTTAATTAATATACAGGTTTGTCATCTTGGATAATTCCTTAATTTCTGTTCTTCGCTTTTATTACTATAAAGTGGGAGCTAATCTTATTCACTACCCGATCAGTTTGTTGTGAGACCCAAACAAAGTTATATTCTTCCATCATTTCTTACTTTGAAATGCATCACACTGTCTTAGGTACTCTTCCTCGTTACTGAGACAAAATACTGTTCACTCAACATTAAAGTAGGCAAGGTTTACTTGGCTCACAGTCGGTAGAGGCTTCAGGCTCCAAGGCTGTTGTGGCTTATGTTTAGACGCTCGCCCTCCCCAAGCCTCATGTGGATGGGGCGGGGGGGCTCTTCTTCAGAGGTAGTGGAATCTGGAATTTGTGATGCTGATTTTAAGGGTTTGTGATTACTAAACTACTACACATAAATGATTAGTTTGGCACTGTCCTGATCTCAGTACTCTAAATAAAAAGGACAGAAAGATGCTGTCAAACTCCCCTTGTTGCCTTTGCTACCTTGTTTTTGCCATGTTGTTTCTCTTCCGTGATACTTGTTTGCCATCCCAGCCTCAAACCAGCTGATTACAGACTAAAACCTGTATGAAGTAAGCCAAATAAGTTCCTTTCTCCTCTAACTTTGGATGTTGGCTTTGTTTTCTGTGCAACAAGAGAACAGTAACTAACACACAGGTATAGTGGTGTGGCAGAAGGGCATCATAAAGGAGAAATAGTTCATAGTAGACAGAAGGGAGCAAAGCAGTGAAATTGTAAAGAAGGAAGCAGCAACCACTCATCTTTTTTTGCCCCTTATATCTTATATCCAGGCTACACATGCTTAGTGCTAGGAGCACTCTCACCCAGGGTGGGACATCTTTAATCCTAGCATCACACTATAAATCAATCCCAGCATCACATCCTTGATCCCAGCATCATATACCCGGGATCCAGCCACCTCCAAAAGCCCCACCCATGACCACATGAAGCTTTGAGGGGACATTTAGATACAAGCCATACCACAGACTGTCTGCAGCACTTGTTGGTAACAAGATTAACTATGCTCCTCAGGATAAACAGACTCAGAATAAATCAGAAATGTTCTTTTTGTGCTTGTCCCCTTAGTTACGTTACCCCTTAAAGAAATCTTATGCCTATTGATAGTCTTGGTTTCAGTTAAGGCTTTTCTATTTAGTAAATTAAAAAGACAGTCAAATAAATCAGCCCATTGCCTACTCCAGGATGCATGGCTCTCAGATGCTTCATGTCATCAAAGTTTTCCCTTGTCATGTTTGTGGAGAATGACAAAAAGATTTCTTTGTGATTCCTCCCCAGCTTTCTTGACTTTTTATGTGTCAACCCAACACTTGCATTTCAAAAATTGCTCTTTCATTTATTATTATTTTTCATTTATTATATTATCATTTTGAATTTTCCTTCTTAGTGGAGATGTCTTAGAAGGTAGCATCTGGGACATAGTGTTAAAGGTCTATTTTCTCATAAGAGTTTGGATTACATAACGTGATTAAAATTCAGTAAATGTATAGTAACAGTTGCATGTTTTATTACATTTAAATTTTGCAACAGCAAATTGACTTATAAATGTACTATAATAATTTACATAATTAAGATGGAAATTTGCAAATACAAAAATATTGTTAATTACACAGAATTCACAATGATTTATTAAATATAACTCATACCATACTTACGTTACTGATCTCTCTGCTGTTTTTTCATGTAGAGAATAGATGTGGAGAAAGTGAAGGAGGTCCATAGAATATCAACAAAAAGATTAAAGAGATAGAAAATAGTCTTGGAGAGGAAAGATAAAAGGAACTTCTGTTATTTTGTATCATTTTCTGAACAGAAGTTGAAAGATTACTTAACAGTCGTCTTTGCTGTTCATAAAGGAAATGTACTGTGTTCACAGAGACACGTGGAAATAGTAGGAATTTTGAATTTGTCAAGCTCAGCTTCCTTTGGTACCAGGGACAGCCTGGAGGAAAGATGTAAGTTACAGAAACTCTTACAGCTCATTAATGGTTAAGTTTCCCTACAAATTGTACCTGTAGTTGTGAGTACTCAATGCAGAAGTGTCAGAAAAATTCTCTTAACACATAAATGTGAAATCTATTTTAAAAATACTACCCTCATAATACTCATTCATGTAACTCTGTTCCAAAAAGTCCTCCATTTCCTTGTTAGAGGAGGAATTCTCTGAAGAGAGAATTCAACATTCATACAAACTTGTCTCCTTTTTTAAGTAAGGCCCATAGTTGGAATAAGTAGATTAATCATATCCTATTTGTTTTAAGTATTTTGGGAGTTAATTAATTTAACCTGAAGCCAATAACTAGCTCTTCTGAACATATAGGCAGATTTCCACTGTGGTTCACTCATGGGGCAAATGAGCACTGTGCCTTGAAATCTTAAACATGATCATCTTCTTGGGAAGATTATGGATACAGATATGAAGTCTAAGATATCTAGCCACTTTTTAGATGAGATTGGCATATGGGAGGTGATATAGCTGTAAACACAGCCACACTTTAAACATGAAATAAACATCTGAGTATTCAACTGAAAAATGGGAGTGAGTTGAGTCAAAAGATGGACACTAGAGAAGCAAAGATAAATAAAATACAACCTTGACCAAATTATACCTAAACTCACTCTGGATATTAAAGTTATATGAGCCGCTAAATTCCCTCTAATTGTCTATCGTTCATTGAGCTTTCTGTATTTCTAGAAGGCATCCAAAATAATATCAGCCAGTACAAATATTTGCATTCAAGAATAGAGTACAGAGAGCTCTCTATTTTAACAATTTTAATTGCTAGGGCTAAGGATTTAGCTCATTGGTTCCAGTGCCTGTCTGGCAAGCACAGGTCACTAGTTTGATTCTAATACCAAAACAAACAAACAAACAAACAATTTAGTTGCTAAATACATAACTAATATTTATTGTAGAATATTAAGGACTTTGCATACATTATTATGTTTAGTCTCAGTAAACTTCTTAGATAATCAATATTGTTATTTTTGTTTTACAAATAAGGCAGAAAGAAGTACTATGACTGGGGCTTAAATTCATACAGCCAGAATGTGACAGTGTTGGAATTTGGTCAAGATTTCTCTGATCGTAGAACATGGTTCAGCACTTTCATTTCACACACTTACTATGTATGAGACGAAGTAGTTATTTACTGACTTATTGATATTTATAACAAGCAGATGGCAGAATAAACTCTCAAGTCCTGACTTAGGTTCTGCAATTTTCTCAAGCACCTTCTTTTACACAAGAGGAAGGAGAAAGGAGACAAACTTTTAAAACAATGAAATTAAATAAAGTAAAACTTTATTTTTCCTTTGAAATTAAAGAGATTTCTGCCTTTGTTGGTGTAGAGAAAATATGTTTTCTAAACATTAAAAATACTGCAGACATTGGGGGGACATATATGTCTGCTCACGCTAACAGTATTCCTTATGTCAGGCTGCCCCTGGTTTGTTTTGACTTCCATCTACTGGCCTCTCTCCTCCTGAGAATGTTCCTCCTATTACTCAGGATGGAAAGTCTCCTCTAAATACAGCCATTTGAAGATGCCAATGTCTTGTCTTCCTTCATGACTTCCCAACAGATGGGACCCTGTGGGAAATTCATTTTGAAATCCAAAAAATTGGGCACCCAAGGAGAACTGAAAAGAAGAATCATAACAAGAGAATACTAGCAAACCATCTTTTCCCTGCAATTTCAATAATTTGAGAGTTCTACAAGACTAAAACTTTAATAATTGATTATGATGAAGTAGAGATGTTTTGAGAGTCTAATCAAAATTTTAAAAATTACTGTGATAACATCAATTAGTTGAACACAAAATTATTTGTAGATTAAAATGAGCTAAAATTGTTAAAAAATTGCATTTTAACTCAACATTTTAGAAATGTACCTCAATGTGGATCTCATTAATTTTTTTCTTATCCTTTTTCTTCTTCTAGCAGTCCTGGTAGTTGCTGTTGATTGTGTAGACTTAACCTGTAACTAGTCATTTGTTTTCTAAAGTTTTATTTTTTAATTGACAAGCAAATAATGTCTTAACTTTGGTTGTTTTCACCTCTGATTTTTCAGCTTTATGCTAGCAGAAGCAATACAAATTAAGTAGAAAGTGCAGCTCAAATTTTGGTCTCTTCCGAGGTTACCACCTGTAGTAAAAACTCCCTTGGCATGTTCAGCAGCTCCCACTCAGACATATATGCTACGGTACTCTCTGTGCTATAAGGTACTGTCTGTCAACTTAGGTGTATTAAATGTATTTTTAATAATGTTTTATGTGAATATAACTTCATTTTAAATGTGGCATTTGTATATTAATGGGATACGAAGTGATAATTCAGTACGTATACTGTATACATTTTGGAATGATCAAATTAGGTTCATCAGCAAGTCCATCACATCAGTATTTAGCAACACTTTATGAAGAGAACACTTAGTACCCTCTCTTTTAGCTACTTTGAAACTTACAACATATTTTTATCAAACACAGTTACTGTGTTGAACAGTAGAACACCAGAATTTATTCCTTGTCTTGTTGAAACTTTGTACCTGTAGGTCAAGTTCTCCTTTCCCCATTGTCACCTCACCTCCGGCTTCTGATAACCATGATGCTATTCTCTGCTTCTGTGAGTTGCACAATGTGAATTCCACTTACGCCATCAGGAAACAATAATCATGATAATACATTTTGGGCTTTGGTCAATTTTATTTTCATTGGTAAAATGCCCAACACTAGTGTCTTGAGGGAGGAGAGATTTATTTTGGCTCATTTTTAAGTCTATGGTTGGTTGGCTAAAAAAAGACATGGTGGGATGGCAGATGGACCTGATAGAAGAATAGTTGTTCACCCCATGGCACCCAAAAAGCAGAAAAGAGGGAGAGGGTGGGGGGAGAGAGGGAGAGAGAGAGAGAGAAAGGGAGAGTGTGCTAGAGAAGGAGATAAACTCTTCTGACCCAGAATCCTACTGAACTGTCTCCTCTGACCAAATCCTATCTCCTAACAGTAAACCAGCTATACTTCCCCTATATTGCTATTATCTTTTAAAACCCCACTTAGGAAGGCAGGAGGCTGTGGGGGAATGTCAAGATATAAAACTGAACATTCCACATTTGATTTCCAAGATTCATTTCCATCTTTTTATACAAAATGCATTTAGTCCATTTCTAAGAGTTTTCAGTTATATGAGTTCTGACATTGCTGAAATGTCCAGGTCCAAAGCGTCCTTTGAGATGTAAGTCAAACTCTTTGTTATGAGTCCCTGTAAAAATAAAATGAAAGTGAAATACTAGCAGCATATAATGGCACAGTGAAAACATTCCCATATCAAAAGGGAAAATAGATGGACAGAAACAAATGAGATGAAAGCAAGACCATATCCTGCAGGGCAAACATAAATCGTCCATGTTCAACA
>PVIC010006697.1:0-26127 GCA_004025085.1 Thryonomys swinderianus
CCTTATGAGAACCCAAGAGGAAAGATGAGAGGTGGCCCTGAGGGTTAGAAAACGTAGCACAGCCTTGTGGACTGAGCTGAGCTCGTGGACGCCGGCTGGGAGAGAGAGGAAGATGGAGTAACACGCAGTCAGAAGCAGTGATGTGGTCCTTGGCGCTCTTCAGGGGAAGGCGGGAAGAAGGAGCAGTGCAACTCGATGGCTCTTGTGACGCTCACACTCTCAGGTAGCTGGGAGACTCTGACTCTATAGTAGATCCCACCCAGCTCCCTCTGGCTTGCGATCCTCGGTGCTCATCGCGGAGGGGGTGGAGCACCAAGCAGAAGAAGAGAAAAAGGCTTGGGAAAGATTCTGAGGAGGAAGCATGCGGCCTTTGGGGTGCGCGGTGGTGCACCCGGAGTGGAGCGCGCAAGAAAGCCAGGGCAGACGACGCTTTCGGACACCTCTGTTCCCTGCGTCCTGTCTGCGAGGCCTTCAGCAAAAGTGAAAACAGCCAATGTCCTGGAAAATGACCCACAAGAGCTTTCAGTGGTGCAGGCTGTTGTCAACAAGTGGGTAGTTTCCCTTAGCTTGTCGTGGGGCCTGGAGCTGAGTCAGTGTATGTAGAGTGTATTGTCCTGGAGTCTTCCACCAACCTGCAGCGGGGGGTGGAGACCCAGCGTGCCTGCGCCGTGTAGGCCTTCCTGGGCTCGGTGCCACACTGATTTATTATTTAGGTGAGGGACTTAATGCTTTGCGTAGAACCTTGCCCTCTCGCCATCGTCGGTGAGTGGACTCTTTTGAGACTGCAGCCAATTTGCAGTAATTAATGTGCTAAGGACAGCAGCTGGAGCAGTCATTAATTCCTTAATCTACGAGTAGAGGGAGAAATGGATTAGTGCAAGATAAATATAGCTGATGGCATTTTCTCCCGAGAACAAATCCTTTAAAAACAGTGCGTTCCTGCTGCAGTGTGGGGGTGGTAGAGAGAAGAGAGCCCTTTCCCCTTTCCCTGGGGAATTATTCTTGCAAGGAGGAACGAGAGGGGACAGGTGAAAGCGGGGTTTGTTTTGGAATCGGGGAAGAGGTGAGCCTCACATACCGCAGAGGCTCCTGCCTCTCCGGACTGAGGCCTCGGGCGAGGAGCCCCGCGTGACCTCCATGAGGTTTTCCTGTGCACATCAAATCTCTGCCAAGCTGAGGAGGAAGGAAAGAAAATCCACACCCACCAAGCCAGGATCTCTGCTGCTGAGCGAACCATTTGTTTTAAAATGAGATGAGAGGTTGCTCAAAGATGTTGATGGAAATCCTTGCAAACACAGGTTTAAAGTTTCTTTCGTCCGGAGAATCGCTCAGCCATAAATATGTGTGGGTTACTCAGATGCTTCCAAGGGTGACTTGAAAATTGTCTGTTTTTCCACAAAGAAGTGAGCTGTTTATTGCTTCAAAAGCGTGCCGTAAAGTGAATGTTTTTCTTCATCTGAGGAGAGAAAAATACTGAAATGCAGGGGGGAGATTTGACAGGCAAGCAGGGCGGGACCTGGCACAGGTTGGAGAGTCAGCGTTGGGCGCCCGCTCCTTTCTCCACGTCTCCACGTGGAGGGGGCAGTGGGTGGAGCCCTCACGGGCGGGAGCAAGCGTGGGTCTCCTAGCGAGTCTGACAGAGGCCGCGGGAGGCAGCTGGGGGCTGGGCAGGAGCCTCCCTGAGGGAGCAGCTTCTTCCGGGAGCCCTGCGGGCTGGAGGTGCTGCCCAGAGCCCCCCTTCTGCGCTGCGGGCTGCGGGTGTTGGGCGGGAGCTCCACGTGGCTCTTGCTGAATCTAATTCCCCGCTGGCCCTATGCGTCGTACACATTGGGCGTATGTGAATCCCAGCTTTATTTTTGGAGGGGAGCAGGGAATATTCTCTGGTTATTTGGATCGATTCACACTGTATCCCAATAATCTAGAAGCAAATATTTTGTAGTTGAGACACATCTTTTCTTTGGGGGGAGGGGTTTCCTGGAATGGCCATAATTAGGTTCAAATCTATGTCAAAATAGAATCCGTCCCAGGCCCTGTTGAGTGTGACCGTCACTCCCGCGCCTGTGGGGACATGAGAGGAGGTTAGGGGCCCACACTGGTGCGGCACTAGGCGTCTCTCGTGGTATTTTAATGAAGCCACGGGACAGTCCTGAGAGGTGTCTTCTCGTCTCGTACGTATGAGTGCCTTGTCCCAAGATCGGAGACGTTCAGACGCGGAGGAGGACTGCGTCTCTTCTGTCGCGCCCGCCCGCACTGCGGTCACCGGCGGCGAGCGCGGTTGGACATCCCGGGCCGGCGCTGGCCTTGACCGCGGGGCAGGCGCAGTGGTCCAGCGAGCTGCTCGCTGCCGCTCGGAGGACGCACCCGAGGGTTTACAGCTGTGCCCGCCGCTGTCCTCTCCCAGCAGGCTGCGGGAACCATGGGCCTCGCCGCTGACGCCGACCAAGACATCTCCGGCTTTCTGTTCCTCTCCCAGAGCCCCAAAGACTGAGACCAAATGGAAATCACAGTGTTATTATTTGTACGCTAACTGAAAATTTATGACTCTTTGTAAAAATATAGACAAATATGTTGTCTGCTGAGAGTGGAAGATAAGAAATAAACCAAGTTATTGGCAACATTTCCCACGGGTTCCACTTGACCGAGAATGAATCATTCATTGGATATTCACAGCAACAACTATCACCAACCTGCTTTTTTAGAGACTGAAAAAAACAATACAACACAATGACAAGAACAAAATCCGCGGTTTGTGGCACTGAGGCAAGAAGAACTAATAAAACAAATTAATTTTGAATCCACATAATGCCCAAGTCTTCCTTTTAGTATGGTTTAGGTTTGTGAGTCTGTTTGCAAGGAGGCCTTTCTGATCTGTTCCCTCTGATGTTTTGAACCGTTTGGGGCATATCCTCTTGCTCAAGCAGGCTGCTTTTGGGCCTCGTATGTATCAAGTTTTGGCTCAATTTGTAGGGCTTCACGCCTACTAGTTTGTTTGCAACCCTGCTTTATAAGGCTGGCTGGAAACCTAGCCCATCTCCACCAGGTAAACAGGTAGTATAAAATAATATAATTCTAACACGAGAAGGGGTTATTGGAATTAAATTTTGATCATTAAAAGTGATATAGGACAAACTGCTCATGAGTGCCTCACAACCACGTAAACTGGATGTTCAACAGTGCAAAACTCCGGAGTATATCTTTTAAAAGGAGCATTAGAGAGAATTAGAATTTGTTTCGAATGTGTTGGCAATAATCCAGGATGCAAGGGAGGGTCCTAGGTCCCATTTCTTTGAAAATTGTATGTTATGGCTGAAACCAGTCGATAGTGCTGGAAAGAAAAGCTAACATGTTCATGAACTGTCCTTGAACTCTGTGTCTCAATCTAAAATCGTTCGTTAAAGTCATGCTTAACTCCACTATGATGGTTTTGACAGAATAGCTGACTACGTGGTGAAAAATTAATAAAATTAAATTTAAGTTTTAGACATGAATGCTAAATAATAACAGTAATGTGTATGGTTTATTATTTGATGTCTACATATATTTTATACATTTGCTATTGCTGCTTTTCTGCCAGGAGGTTTTTTTTTTTTTAATGATAAGAGAAAAATTTCCAAGCTGTTTCTCACTCACTCAGAATTGTAGAAAATATCCATTCCTGACCTGGCATTCATGAACCCCATTTGCCAGCCTCTGTTATAGGACTCTTTGAGAGCAATAGTTCTTAGTATTTATAGGGACCTAAATCTTTCAGCCCAGGATGTTATTGCTCCCATCTCTAATTTTATTTTCATCTCTTTGATTCTCTCTGTACTAGTTAATCTTGATTGTTAATTTACATGGATTAAGCAGTCTCAGGAGAGGTTATTGGATTGTCAGGGATTAGTTCATAGATGAATGGATATCTATTAGGAAAGGAGGATTACTTGGGGGCAATACCTCATGGAGCATGACCTTGGGGACATCTATTTCCTGGTCCCCTCCTTTCCACATTTGCCCTCTGTGCTCTCATTCCCAGGTGCCATGAAGTCAGAAGTTTTGTTTCACTGTGCTTTCTGCCTTGTTGTTCCTGATTTGGAGCCAGCCATCGGTAGACTGAAATGTCTCATTCTGTGAGCTCAAATAAACTTCTCCTCTTTTAAGTCATTTAAGGAATGGAAGGCCAAACAATACACTTCCTGACAGCAGATGTATGGTATCTTTTTCAACAGCAAGGAATTCTCCAGTTCTCTGACACCAGTGGGTATCCAATAATTCAATTCAGTTCAATTCTAACACTAATTCTATACTTACTTCTGACTACACATATGTAGGGCTTAGTCACACAAGACTACTGCCACTTTAGAGCCCAGTCAGAAGTCCCAGGGGCCAATTATATTTCTGACTGATTTGGTATGAATACAGGCATTTCCATGGAACTCCTTCCTCAAGGTTGATATATATATATATATTTTTTTTTTTTTTTTGAGACATGGTCTCACTTTGTAGTTCAGGTTTGCCCTGAGCTTGCTATGTAGCCCAGACAAACCTGGAATTTAGCAATCCACCTGCCTCTGCCTCCTGAGTGCTGGGATTACAGGTGTGAGCCACCACGCCCTGCACTGTGGTATGTGGTACTGATTGCTGGTGGGCTGAAGTCATCACACCCAGTATTGTTGTATGTGGTTATCCGTGGTGGCACCAGGGACCTTGTGCTTGCTAGGCAGGCACTGGAACCACTGAACTAAATCTTTGGCCCTCAATGTTGATAGTTGATAATTTACTGGGATGAATAATGGAACTCAGAGAAGTGCTTTACCATTGCTGGTTTATTGTAATGGACACAACTCAAGAAGAGTAAGGCAGAAGAGATGCAGAGCACAGGGTATGATTTTGGGGTGTGAAGAATGCTCAGTAGCCTCATATTTTCACCTGGGAGATCCTCCAGTCTCATTATTTAAAAGTTTTCCTAATTCAAACTTCAACCTCTTTCCTTCTCCTTTTTGGAGGTTGAGGTGTGGGGTGTTGGGTAGAGGTAGAAATATGGAGGGGAAAGTAAAGTCTCTTATAAGTGAAAGGAGGAAGCAAATGGGGAGAGAAAGAGGGAGAGAGAGAAGGAGGGAGGGAGAGAGAGAATTTGAAAATACTACACTATTGGCTTATGGGATGAAGAAAAGAAGCTAAAAAATGCAGGTAGCCTCTAGAGGCTGAAGTTACAGGCAAGGAAACAGGTCCTCATGCAGGGCCTCTAGACAGCATAGCTCTGCCGGTGTCATGCTGAGTCCCATGAAACTCATTTCCAATTTCTGATCTCCAGAACTATAATGAATTTGTGTTATTTGAAGCCACTACATTTGTGGCAGTGCAGGAAATCACAGACTAGGCAAAGCCAAGTCTTGGAGGTCCAGGCTGTGTGCATTTAGGGCCCAATAAGAAGGGAAGGAAAGCAGATCCGACATAAATCAGAGCAGGGTCGGGAGGATGGGTCTGGAAGGTTGTGAGATGCGGCAGGACCTCCAGTGACTCACTGGCTAGAAGAGGAAGGAACCAGCTCAGCGATCTGAGAGAGTCGATGAAGAAAGAACAAGCAGGTAGAGATCCTGTGGGACAGGAGGCTGGAAAGGGGGGTTAGAGTAGATCAAACCTATGGCACCAATGACAGCACGGCTGGGTGGAGACAAGATGAACAATCAGGTAAGTTATGTTGGGGCACTGATGGAAGAGGAAAGTCCCGGATCTAGCAAAAGATGGGACGAGAGCAGAGTGACAGGTAACAGTCAATAGGATCAATAACAGAAGAGGAGCTGATGTGCAGACGTGCCTCTAAAGGTAAAGCTCAGGTGCGAGCTGAAGGAATGAACATAAAAGATTTCTCTGGGAGGGTCCAAAGGTATCAGGGAAGAGGGGAGGTTTGCAGTCATTCACTGAGCACTCACTCTGGCCAGGCATGAGGATACATGTTATTTCTAATTGTATGCTCATGATTACAGTTCTTATAACAATGCTGCACATTTTCTCTCTGTTGTGATAGTATTAGTATCATTTTAAAAAGAGAATAGGTACTAGGTTGGGAATGTTAAGCAATGTGTCCAGCTCAATCAGCCAGCACATAATCTGCACAGTGAGGAGAAGGGCAGTTGCTCTTGGAAGTAAAGCAAAGACAATGGGTACAGAGAGGAGAAACCACCCAAGCCGAGGAGGAGAGGGGAGTGTTGAAGAGCACTCCTAAAAGTTCCACCAGGGCTGGGGATTTAGCTCAAGAGGTACCGCGCCAACCTTGGAAGCATAAGGACCTGAGTTCGATCCCTGGTACCACAAAAACAACAACAACAAAAAAGTTCCACCAGTCAGAACTGAGTCTTGCATGACCTTTTTTAGATTACAGCCCCTGGACCTCTGGGACATTAGGTGATATTCTTTGGGTGTGTGTTTCATTGTTGACTGCTTCTAACTACAAAATGACTTCTAATTAAGTGTGTGTGAGTGTGTGTGTGTGTGTGTGTGTGAGAGAGAGAGAGAGGGACACAGAGAGAAGGAGAGACGCACACAGAGACATAGAAAGAGATACACAGAGAAATCTTAGATCACTATTTTTATGGCACAATTAGTTTTTAAAACAAGATGCTTTTTAATTTTTAAGATGGCAGGCCTTCTTAGAAGTATTGGCTATAATTTTAGTGACAGCCATTATGGGAAGTATTTGACTTTTGGCTTGGAAGTTTCATGGTCCAGATGAATCAATAAGAGATGACACATCTTTTAAATTCCCCCAATCATGTCTATAAAAGGCACTCCTTAAAATGGCCCACCCACATTCAGGCAGAATCAGATGGTCTATTAACTCATATTTGCGTGAAAATCTCACCTATCTTGCTTTAACTGCTTGGGATGCAGCGTGCGTCTAGTTATTAAAATGAATACTTACAGTGACCACAGTCCTGTATCTAACACTCCATATGGCAAGAGAGTGAAGACCCTCGACATGTGCACTTTTGTCTTTGGTCATTTCAGACTGAAAATACAATTAGACTTGGCTGTCAGACAGATGAAATCTGTCATATTTCCCCTATAGGACCTGCACTTGGTCCAGATCAATAAATACAAAACCACTTGCACATAAATTGCAAACTGAGCTTGCAGCTTCAATACATGTGGGCTTAAATTCACTTGTATCTGGCATACACTGCTTCCTGGCCGAACAGTCTGTTTCTGTGATTAGTGCAATTTCATAGCTGGACCAGAAAAACAAGGCTGAAAACCAGCACTATAAAGCAGCAGATGGCTTGTCACACCTTCCCTGTAAGGGCAGTTTCCCCCAGAAAATGGGGTTTTAGCTGCTTGCTGTATAGAATGGAACTTTAAAACTGGGATGAGTTCAAGTCATTTCCTGAGTATAGCTCCATAAAGCTGTTGTTATTTTTTTTTCTATTTCTTCTTGAGCTTTGAAACTGAATTTGTAATAAGCTTTGTCTGGACATGATTTGTCACAGGGAAGAGACGTGATTTATATACAGAGCTTCTCTATGTTTCATGGAGCCAGCGTTTTTGCTTGATGATACATACATGTTGGATTGTTCTCATGAAGAAGGGAGTGAGACATGCTTCCTTTTTTTTTTCCAGAGTCTGTTAACCAAGATGACATTTTTCTGGGAACGAGGAGAATGCTAACACCTACCTCTGTTCCCCTCTAGTCTAATTCAGAGGCCCAGTTTCACACAAAGAGATTTTTTTTTCTAGTGTGACATCAAATTAGGCAGTAGAATTTGCTGCTGTAGGATATTAAGTGAGGTAATTAACCTAGACTATTTAGAGGTAGGAATTAGACATGTGCTGTATCTGAATAAGAAGAATGTCTCTATTTTCAGGAGCTGCTGTGGAATAGAAACCCCCAGACTTCCAAATATGGTGCTTGCTAAGCAAAGTGATTACAAAATCAGGTCAAGGGGGGAAAAAAGCCCTGAAACAAAATATAAAAAGGCATGTCAAATAGAGGGTGTAACTTCCTTGAAAGCCACTTGTACAGGAGTTAGAATGTTATGAGGATGTCTAAGTCTAACCGGCTTGGCATCTTTTCCTGGCTCAGTCCAGCTGTTTCTTGTTTAGACCTTCACAGCAGTCAGGTAACGGTGTCTGAGGCTGATGTAAGAGAAATCCTCTCATGAGTGGTCAGCGGGTGGGGGGATCTACTCTCTGAAGGGCGTTTAAAGTTGATAATTCAAAACAGATGGAGGAAATAGTACATATTATTATTTTTAAAAATTGAATTCTTTAATGGTACATTTTATATACAGTTCACAATCAAACTCAACATTGGTGAGCATGTACCAGTATATGACAGAAGTTAGATCTTTTGGGATTTATATGAGTTTGGCAAACTGGTCCTGAATTCATGTTGGACCTTAGATGTGTACTTAATCCCAGTAAATACAGTCTGACCAAAGTTTGGATTGCTATAGATTAAGGATCACAGTCTCTCAGAAGCTGCAAGAAAGCGGAAGGGACTGGGTTGAACTAGATGCAGGCCAGAGAACCAACAAGAAAAAATCACCATTTTAAAGAAACAAAACAAAACTGTAGGCTCCTCATTACTAGCTAGAGATTCATTTCCATCAACAATTACTTTCACTTGTTCCTTCCAAAAAACCTCAGCGATGCTTCTGTGTATTTATCAAGGTCTGAACAGGAAACAAAACTCTTCACCTGAGATAATTCAAGGAGAATCCAAAGAGGTTTATTTATGAAGGAGAGATGCAAAGAAACCAGGGCCAGTTGTTCAGGAAGCTGGAGTTGCAACAATTGTGGTCTCATTACCCCAAGGCTGGCAGGATGCTGAGGAGGAGAGGTTACAGAACCGGTTACCAAGTCGATTAGAAGGCACAGTTTAAAGTATGCCCAGGAGAGAGGAGCAGTGGCCTCCAATTAAGGTATTGGTTATCTCCAAGAAAGCTCCCAGGGCAGCAGCTATGGTCGTCATACCCTGCCCTTATACTCCTTTGTTCTTTCCCCGATTTCCTGCTAGCACTCTCCACTGGCCAGAGGGCACAGGAGCTCAGCTGATGGGGTCCCTACCAGCAAGAATAAGGGCTACAGGGTGCATCGCTAGGGTGACTAGAAGGGAAGCGTCACACTAACCTAGTGTACTGGGTGAAAATAGAGTCAGTCACATAACCTTTTTCATCCCTTGTAACATACATTGAGACCAGTTGCACTGCAGGAATGATAGGAGCAAATGGGCATTTCTAGAAGGACAGGCTCATGAAGATGAGGTGCGCCCAGAGCACAGAAGAAGGGATCAGGGGCCTGTTATTCAAAGAAACACTTTTGCTGGCGTGGATAAAGATAAGGCTTCCGTGTACAAGAACAAGAAAAGCGGTCTGCGCAGTATATTTAGAGTTAGAAAAAAACCACAAATCCACCCTTACATTTTATGATGGTAGAGACTGATGCTCAAGGAGGTGAGAGATTGATTACCTCAAGGTCACTGGAAAGTCAGAGCTTTGGTCTTATCCCTTTAACTTGCTGTCCACTCCCTGTCTCTGGGGTCCATGCTGCACCTTGAACAAATATCACTGACGTCATGCTTTAGCAAGCTTCCTATCGACAACAAGCATGCCATGTGTGACAATTTTAGAAGTAAAGTTGGAACTACTTAATGCTTATTATTTGTTCGATTCAGTTGTCCATGTACCCATCTGCTCATCCATTTCAGGTGTCCCCACACCTTGGGCCATAGACTCGTACCAGTCTGTGGGCTCTTGGGGACTGGTTCATACACTGGCAGGTGAACAAGCAGCAAAGCTTCATCTGTGTTTATATCTGCTTACCATGGCTTGCGTTACTGCCTGGATCACTGGATTCTCACAGGAGCATGCACCTTACAGTGAGCTGGGCACATAAGAGATCTAGGTTGTCTGCCCTTTTTATTCACCCCAAAACCCTTTCTCCATCATCTCCCATGAGACTGGTCTTTGATGCCAGAAATGTTGGGGATCACTGATCGATCCAGCACTGTGGAAGAAGATAGTAGGATATTATATGCGAGACAACATCATGTCCAGCTTAAAGTGGTTTACTAGCCATGCTAGGCAGTCTACAGCCACTGATCTTTGTTTCTCTGTTTCCTATGGAATTTCCCTTGGTATTGTTTAGAGTCTTACTTCCTTTTTCTCCTCCTCTTTCTCATAGACGCATGTGCTTTATTAGCGCTTTTTCCCCCCTTTGGATTCCGTAGCATCAGCTTCTTTGTTTTTTTTTTTTTTTTTCCTTTCATTTTCCAGTGCTGGGGATGAAACCCAGGGAGGGTAGAAGAGCTGGTATTTTCTTCATCACCAGGTTATTTTAAAAACTTTTTGTGCTTTTCTTCTTCACTGCTCCTTCTTAATCTCTTCGTGAGTTTAAATGTTGGTGTTTCCAGGAGGTTCATTCCCAGGCCTCTGCTCTTTGGGATCACTGTCTGAGAGAAGGTTCTTGTCTGAAAGGGTTGGGGCCTGAAATCTCCAGTGTCTTTACACACACTGACTGACCAGGGAGAACTTTGAGTGCAGGACAGGGAGAGACACTGATGGGGTGACGTGTGCAGAAACCACACGGACTTCAGGAAGCATGGACTACGTTGGGAAGATCTCTAAACTGATGGCTGCTGCACTGAATGCATTGCAGCTGAGATCCACCTTCAAAAACAAAATGAACTTCTAAAAGTTGTTATGGTCACAGAAGCTTGCAAGTCATGAATGCTTACAAAAAGAAAATAGAAATCTGATGAACTGGCACCTGGAAGAGAAAACGGAACCTTGAACAAACCGATGAATGATATATTAATTGATAAAGCAAATACGAAATGGAAGTCCTGTCGTATTCCACACTGAGTTCTGGGCATATACCAATAAGATCAGTAATAAATGAGATAGTTGTGGGGCCCTCTTTATAACTCACTGAATGAATAAGTTAAGGCAGAATATGTTGTTATCAGCTTATTTCTTCTACCAGTTTATTATTTGTATTCTGTGGAATACATTTTAGCTGTTTTCTCCATTTTGATGTTCAGAGCAGATACTAATGATGTGAATTCTAAGATGTCTGAGAGCAGAAAGTTGGTGATGAGCTTTATACAAACAGTAGAGCTTTGTGAAACTGAAATCTCACTACAAATCTGTCTTATCCCTGTTTCCAATGCATAACTCATATCGAAACATACCATAATATGTAGCTACAGGAACAGCAGAGCCAACGATAGCCCTGTCGCTGTCTCCCCAAAGCTTATCTGCTTGGAACCTCACTCTTGCATCGTCCTCTCTGGGACCACAATTTCCCCAGATTTGTTTCCAAGAAGGGACGCTGTCCTTGCCAAGCTGTGAGACTTTAAAGATGGTTGTGAAGCTTAGCTGCTGTTTAAAGATTCAGACACTCACTCTGGTACCTAGAGAGAGGAGAAAAATGAGGGAGACTACTTTTCATGTCCATAAAATACAACAGGCATTAAAGCTACTGGGCAGAAGAGAGGTTTGGGCCGTGTACTCCCCTCATGTAGGTTGACACCATACCTTTCGGTTGTGCCTGTGTTAATGCAGGGAGAGGCGGCCACCAGCTAACTGCTCCCAGGGGAGGGGCTGTGATTACCGCCCACTGGCCTCATCTAGGAGTCAAGATGTAAAAGTGGGTGCTTAGGAGAGTCAGCAGGTCTGATGAATACCCCCTAGGCAGTACTTATGAGGCATTTTTTGGCCCATCAAATGGCTAATAATAAAGTACAGTGGTGCAATTTGTATTTTTACTGCGGGCCAATTAAGAAGGGGGAGAGAGAATGGTAAGTAAAATGACATGTCCTTGCAAAGCAAAAACAACAGTAATAGCAGCAGGAGGGGAAAAACGATACAGGAAAAGAAATAGGCAGCCACTTAAAGCGGTTAAAAGGGTCAGGCATCTTATGTCTTATGGTCCACCCCCTGGCCAGCAATTTTCCTTTTCCTGCTGCTTTGTAGGGCAGTGGATATTTTCAAAGGGGGATAATCTATGTGATAAAATATGCTCATCCAGAGTGGGACTGGTGTGTTTAAAATCAAATCATATATTTAAAAAGTGTTGTTTGAAAGAGAATTGGGTGTTTTGTGATGTTCCTGTCAAGATCCCGTAAGGCTTGCTTTTTCAGGCTTTATGTTTCAGTCTTCCCTCCAGGATGTTTCTGTACTGCTTATTTAAACCCAAAGAAAAGGCTTTGAGAAAACATGATTTGATTATTTTTCATTTCCAGTTTTCATTGAAGGCAAGTGTGAGGGTGTGGCTTTATAAATCTGTCCTTTCTGTTGTTGCTGGGATCACTCCATGCAGATATCATGGGACAACAGTCTCTGTAGTGGGCCATTTTCTGACTTACTATTATTTTCTTTGAGCACTGAGGGTTGACAGAGAATAGAGCAAGAAGAAATAAATGGAGGAAGAGAGGAGAGAGCGATAGAGAGGGAAATCAAAGAAAAACTGCTCATGCAGAGAAGGGAGAGAGACGAAGGGGAAGGCAGATTCAGGAATCGAGATAAAATGTTAGTGACTTGAAAAACCCAAAGTAATGTCTTCACTGGGAAATGCAATAGTGCTGACTGATGTTGGGAACAGGGGAAACTAGATAGGTTAGATAGTCCAAGGTTTGTGGGTACTCAAACCTAGTTAGTCACTTAGAATGGGATGATTGATCATAAAAAAAAAGAAGCAATTTTTGAAAGGTAATTTAGGCCTCAAATCCTATTAAAATGAAGAACAAAAGGTATACTGGAAGCAGGAATAGGAGTGAAATTTTAATTCTCAGCTGGTTAAATTGGCACAATTCCCTGGATATTTTCTCATCCAACTTTACACACCTTCTACAAGCTCTATTTTTTCACTTTCTATTTTACTTCAACTTTTAAAAGACAACTTTTAACATCCCCCTTTACAAAAATCCATCTCAAGTATCAGTCCTTTCTTTTCCTACCTCAAAGATCCCTGATCTCCAGTATATAAATACCTGTCTCACTGTTTGTCTCATTTATGTGTTTGAGTTGCCCTTTTGGTAACTGTTTACATTAATCTTCTTGTATTGATCAGTGTTTCCATAGCTAGGACAAAATATCCAATGGCCTCAATGTAAGGGAGGGGAAGGTTATTTTAGCTCATAGTTTCAGAGCTTTCAGTCTCTGATTGGCCCTAAGACATGGTGGAAGGGCATGGTGGAGGAAGGTTGCTCAACTCATGGTGCCTAGGAAGCAGATCTGATTGGAAAAGGCCCAAGAGGAAAGGACCAGACCCAGATAGCTCCCAAGGTTACACCCCCACCACAAGGCACTTCCTTTAACCAGCCCTACCTCCTAATAGCCCATGTATCTATGAACTTATTAGTAGCTTCACCCACGATGATGTTAATGTCCTCACAAACCAACTCTCCAGGAATCTCTTAGTCCAGGCATGTTGACAATCAGATTAACCTGTGTGCCCCCAAAACTGTAAGTTTCTTTTGGGGAAAAATGTAGTTATGTGAAAAATGAAAGGCGTGAGTGTTGCGTGCACCTCAAAATACTGATTCCAGTTCATACTAACAGTGGATCTCTGAACTAATTTTACATTTTTTTTTTTTTGCTTTTTTTGAGACAGGGTCTCGCTTTGTAGTTCAGGCTGGCCCTGAGCTTACTATGGTGCCCAGGCAAGCCGCTGCAAACTCAGCAATCCTCCTGTCTCTGCCTCCCGAGTGCTGGGATTACAGGCATGAGCCACCACATCCGGCATTGTGGTATGTGGTGTTGATTGTTGGTGGGCGTGAGTCTCCACGCCCAGCATTATATGTGGTTACCAGGGATCAAACTCAGGACCTTGCGCTTGCGAGGCAGGCGCCGGAACCACTGAGCTAACCCTCCGGCCCCTAATTTTACATTTGATTCAATAAATAATAATTAGAAAAATAATATATTTACTTGCTTTCTGCATTCCTTGAAATCCTGTAATGGATTTAAGCCCCCTGGCCAAACTACAGGCTTCTGTACATTCATAGAAGGAAGCAGGCAACAGGAAACATTTAAAATGGTGGTTAGATATAAGACTGTTAGGGATCAAGGCTCATGGAACGTCCTCAAATGTACAGGCTTCAGGGCTCACTAAATAATTTCTTCCCATGACTATGCAAGGGAAATGTCTCTGAAATATTTTAACAGACTCACAAATTTTGAATTCCACCGATTTCACCAGTGATTGCCCATTTCTAATATCCATTATGCTCATTAACACCCCATTAGTTTCCCCTATGAAAACCCATTTCTGAAATTCAGTATGCTAATTAGCAAAACCTTTCTTGTTGATTAGAGATGTGGATTATAGGAGGGCTTTTAGTAATGGCCTCTGGAGTGGGACCTCCTTGATAAAATGCTGGTTGACCACCCTAGGTGTGAATTCCTGATTACAACAACTGTGGCCTCCTAGAGTGCAGCCCAATATAAGGGAAAAAATCCCCCACAACTGCATAATGTATATCATATTGGATTTGCTAAATTATTCATAAATTATAGAAACAATGGTACATGTGGATACAAATCCTTATATTGAAAGTTTGAGTGACCTCATAATATTGTTTATGTATCATATCAATGAACACCCTGTTGTTGGACATTTAGTTTATCTCTAGATTTTCAGTGTAGTAACTCATGACACAAACATACTCATTTTTATTCACCTATTTGGTTCCTTTCTTAAAATGAATTCTAGAAATGGAACTGTTGGATAAAAGCCACACATGTCTGAATTGGTATACTTGTTGCTAATAGCCTTCTAAAAGGGTTATCCTCATTTAGGTGAGGAACACAGAAAAATTTGTACTTTCTTATACCACTCTCAATATCTGATCTTGTCAATATTCCCAGTCTTTGCTTGTCTCTGTGTAATCTCACTGAGCTTCATGTTTCCAAATTCTGCCTTTGTGCTAATTCCCAAATGCACACCTCCAACTGAGAGATGTTGGAGACCTATAGAACTTTGCATTATAGTTCCAGCTAACTATGTAACAACTGGATTTGGATTCCTCCTAGTAGGTATCTTAAAGCCAACGTGTAAAATGAAACCCCTCATCTCCACATGCTCCACTTCACCTTTCCTTTCACAGGTAATAGTTATCGTGTCCTTCCTGTTGCTCGGCCTGAAGTCCTTGAGGTCATCTTTGATACTTACCCTTCTCTCAGATTCATAGCCAATCTTCTGCTACCACTTGATCAAGTCACCACCATCTCTCAGGTGGATTATTGGAACAGATCACTGACAAGTTATCTTATTTCCACAAGTAAGACAGAGTGATTTTAATAATTTGTAAAATAATATTGCTTTCTAGTCAAAACCCTCCAAAGCTATCTGTTGGCTAGTTTTCCATTACTATAACAAATAGCAGAGAACTACTAAGGAGGAAAGGTTTATTTAAATTCTGGAGGTTCTACCCATGACTCCTTGGCCTTGTTGCTTTGGGTCTGTAGTGAGGCAGCATTACATGGTGGGATCACATGCTGGAGCAGAACTGTTCACCTCAATCTCAGGAAGCAAAGTGAGAAAAAGAGACTACAGATCCATGATCTTCTCCCAGTAACCTAAAGACTCCCATCAGGATGCATCTGATAAAGGTTCTACCTCTTCCCAAGACTTGGGGTCCAAGTCTTTAATACATAGAACTGGGGGGGGGGGTTAAACTGAAGTCTACTGTGCTCATCCCATTTCATGGACAGTAAACACCTGAATCCTTTCAATGGCTCATACGTCCTAAGTGATAGGCCCTAAGACTCTCCACTTGATGATCTGCTTTCTTTTCTAACCTAGTTCCACGTGCATTCTTTTCCCCACCCCCTGGCCCTGGCCACAGGGGCCTCTCCACTGTTCCTGGAACTATCAACCAGCTCTGTCTGGTTTTGAGACATCAGTATGGCCATTCATGTAGATCTTCCTTAAATTTGCTCTTTTAACTGCTGCTGCTCCATCTTCCTGTATTCCCTACCCCTTTTCAGCTTTGTTTTATTCCGTAGCACTTATTCTGTAATATAGTATCCAGTTTGCTTATTCATCATGTTCATTGATTGTTTTGACCAGGTACAACAGAAATGTTACCAGAGCAGAGTTTTATTTTCAGTTTTCTTTATTCTTGTATCTTCAGCTCTTAGAACAATGCTTGTCACATAATGAACACTTGAAATTGTTTGTTAAAGAAAGAAACAAGTAAATCTCCTTTTTATTGACATACTAAAATTACTAGTGGGTGAAATTTTAATAACCTTGGTGTAAGACAGCTTTACTGAGTTTAACTATAAGTTTACAAAGCATAGAGGAAAAAAAATCAATGATTTTACTGAATACAGTCTTAAAACTTTTGCCTAGAAAAATGTGCCTACCCAAAACAAGATTGACAAACAGGAGATTCACTTACAATATATATTCTAGAAAAAATGCTTAATAGTCCTAATACACAAAGAGTGGTCACCAATCAATAAAAACATGAGGATTATAATACAAAAAATACACATAAAGGAGGAGAATTTGCTATTCACAAAGCCAAAAATACGTAGAGGTATCTGAAAAATGTTCACCATTACTTCACTTTTTCTTGAATGTGCCTTCTTTAAATCAGAGAAAATTCTCATTTCCTCTTGTTTTCAATTTCATCTTCCCTGAATTTAATTTCCAAGAAACTTTCTTATTTCCTCTAACAACCACAGTATATTTCCAGCTGTTTTCCCTTAGCAAATCGAGCTCCATATCCGGTCTCCTTCAGTTTTACAATTGCAACCCCCTCCTTCCCTTTCTTTAGCCTCCAAAATGCTCTATTATCATGGGCAAAACTCCCCAGAGCTATGCTGCTGGGTATGATACTTTCTTTCACTTTTGAGAAAGAATTGTGATGCGAAAACCAATGCCTTGCTTATATATTTAGTAGCAGTTCTATTACAAATATTTTGAATCACACAAAATGTGCAGATTCGCTATTTCAACAACGATAAAGACCTGCTTGACTTGCATAGCATTTAACGAGCAAACGTGCCAAGAATGCCGATTGACAATATTTAGCTCTAGAGTTCTTAAGTTTGTATCATGAAAAGTTTATAAACTTATGCTCTGAAATTATTTTTCTTTTGTGCATGCCCTGCATTTGTCTCACTTAGAAACAAGCATTGTGCCTTATGCAGACTGATGTATTGGCTAAGACAAGGAGGATGAATAGGAGAGAACCATTAACCAGACAGTACAGGAGTAGTAGTAGGGTGTGATGGTATGCACCTGTAATCTCAGCACTGTGGCAGGAAGATCACAAGTTCAAGTCCTGCTCTGGCCATTTAGAGACTTAGTGAGACCCTGTCTCAAAATTAAAAGGTGGGGAGCAGGGCTCTAGCTCAGCAAAAAGGTGTGAATTCAATACTCACTGCTCTGAACAAAAGCAAAGCAAAGCAAAAATGATGGAACTAAGTTGTAAGCAGAATTAGCCAACAACTAAAGCCAAGAGGGTTTTGCATCTTTGATGAGAGAGTCCTCTGGAGCTCTCTATCTTCTGAGTGTGTCCTTCACATAACATTCCTGGAAAAGTGTGGTAGGAGGACAAAGGCCTCACCCCCAGCGCATCCATGGCTAAAGTCTCCACAATCAGTGAATATGTTACCTTCCATGGCCAAGGGAGCTTTGCAGAGAGTACTCCATTTGGAACCTTCAGAGGGTAGAGATCCTCCTGAATGGGAGGCACCCAGTGTAATCACCACAGTGGTTGAGGGAGCAGGAGATTCAGAATCAGAGACGCAGAGGACAAGTGACGTGATCACTCCTTGGTGTTTGGGCTACAGTCTGTCTGTGGCTTCTAGAAGTTGAAACCGGAAAAGACAAGTTCTGCTGTAGGGTTTCTCAGATCCTCTGCAAGGAACGAAGCGTCATCAACACCTCTGGGTTATCTTCCTAAGACAGTTTCAGAATTCTGACTACAGAGGAATCAGAGAAAGAGTTGATGGCTGCTGAATGTGTGGAAATGCTGCAGCAGGAGGAGAAGAATAACACCAGGTGTACGAGCTATGTCATCACTGTTGGTCATGTTAACCTGGACTTGGACTATCTGGAAGGTAGAGTATCCAGACAGCAGGGCCCCTGGCATTCCTAACTCTGTCCTGGGACAAATCAGAAGTCTCAAGTCTGCTGCTCAACAGAGGCACCAATGGAACTTTCTAAAACCATAGATGCCCAGATTTCCTGCACAGTATGAACATTTTATTCTCTAGTATTGAGAGTCCAGTCTTGAGTATTGGATTCTAGGTTCCAGGGATGACAGTGAGAATAGGAGACAGGTGCTTGGCAGACGGTCATAGCTGCAGCTGCTGGTCCCAAACTGTCTTATTTGCAGATGGGATTGCCAAGGGCTCCGACTCGACTGTTAAGCAGGAGGCTGTTGTCCTTCCCCAGTCTCATAGGCAAACCAGCAGGCACTCAGAGGAAGTGTGGGTTGGTAGACCTGGTATTTCTTGTCCACAAAAAGATTCAAGGATGTAGATGGTTTTTCATCTTGGGTGTTTGGTTCTGAATGATGTAGTTGATTTTCCCCCCTTCCTTGTCAGTCTTTTCCCATGTTAAAACTAGGAAAAACAAAAGATGATATTAAGTATAAAAAATAACTTTGAAGGAAAAATACCTGACTACTGTTATTCTGAAAGAAGTAGGATTTTCTTTTCAAAATTGCTGCCAGTTAGGCACAGTACATGACACAAAGGCAACATGTGGAAAAAGTCAAGATAGTTGTCTGTGCATGTAGTTAGATGGAATCATGATGCCAGAAAAAAATTGCTATGGGGAGAAAAATAGACTATTGAATCAAGTCTAAGTAAATTGACCCCTATTGTTTCAAAGCCACCAAGGTCAAATCTGTGAGGTGTTAACAATTGCTTGGGGGCTTCCAAAAGCAGAGGAAAGATGAAGAACATTGTTTCTAGAGGGCTATCTGAGAAGGCAGGCGTGGAACAGTACTCAGGATGTGCAGGCGTAAAAGCAAGGAGAAGGGAATTCTGGGTGGGCCAAGGGTCGTGGTTATTTATAGTACTTGGCCAGGGGTCCACTGGGTGTTTTAAGATTATGAAGTTGACCCAAACTACATATGTTTAAGAATGGCTTCAAAACCAGCACTGGAAAGTTCATAGGGAAAAATAATCTTGGGACTTTCCTTGGTTCAGGAAAAAGACCAATTGAAATCTTGCTCTTAGATTTGTAACCCATTTCTTCATTACAGTGAAGCTTCTCTAGACTTTTCTTTCCCTTATCCAGAACTCTAGGCATCAAACAAACTTTTGAAGAGTGGGACAAATGAAGGAATAAAAAAAGTCATAATTTTATTGGAAGCTTCTAAGAGCCATCACTTATCAGAGTGGATACATGTGCCATTAACATTTTCGCCTTTGAAGAAAATTAAAAAAAATTTTTTTCAGGAGGTTGTTGGTTAATCGTTCTGTTACCACAGAAACATAGACATTTAGAAAGGAAAAAAATATTCGAATACATTATTGTTGTTTCAGATCTCCTCACCCAACCTGCCTTTTTGCTTAAAGTGTGGAAAAGCAGAATGAGAAGCGTAACCCTGACCCAGGGTCATCGTTCCCAGCAGTGCTGTCAGAGAGGTGAGCGGAGATTCTCCTTTTTTTCTTCTGCTTCTTACTTTGAGCTTTCAGTGTAAGTAGGCTGCCTTGGGTGCATACAGAAGAGTCTGAGCTTTGCAGCATGCAGCACACAATTTATATTTGGCCAAATGGACATAAGAAGAGAAATCATTTGTGATGATGTTGGCCACTAGACCACAGTCAATGTCTTAGTCCTTTCTGGTTGCTGTAATAAAGTACTTTAGGCTGGTTAATTTGTTTCTCACCATTCTAGAAGCTGGGAAGGCTGAGATCAAGATATCAGAGGACTTGGTGTCTAGTTAGAGCCTTTTCCTTCTAGTAAGCTTCTTTTGCATGTCCTCACATGGAAGAAGGGCTCATGGCTCCATCCAGCCTTTTTTATAAGGACCCCATTCTCATTCATGAGAGCAGAGCCCTCATGATCTAACTGCCTTCCAAAGGCCCTGCCTTCTAAATCTATCATGTTGGGGACTGAGTTTCAATATTGGAATTTTAGGCAGACTTGTTCAGACCATTGCCATCAAAATTTGCATGTGGATGTTTTATTCAACCATCTGGACATTGTAATTAGCTCCACTCTGCCTTTCTCCACGTGGGTATGGAAATTTGGATCACTGTAAGATACTCAGAAAGTTTAATTAAAATAATGCCCACTTCAGTATTACTTTTCTGCCCCAAATGCCCATGGGATTCATTTGCTTGGAGGACTGTGTCACCGAGAGGGCTGACCATGGTGCCTAGGGCGAGCCGGGGTTTTACAGTCAGGCAAGGCTGGTGCCTGAATTTCTGTCAGACTTGATTCCATTATCCAAAATTGGGGATAATAATTAGCTATCACAGAGACTCTGTGATGATTTAATGAGGTGGTATTCTGCGCGTAACTTGCTTAACATCCTGCCAGACTCAGTGAGTCCTTTGTAGAGCATAATCATGGTTATAATTACTGAGGAAATATAGCAAAACATGTCAGCCACCTCCTAACACTGAACTGAAAGGAGGACATTCTGCCCTTGCAGCAGGGTCTCTGGGGCTTCTACACTGCTCATAGCCCACCAAGATTCCTGCCTTTTTGTTTATATCTCTGTTGAAGGCTGGTTGAACACCTCTACATTTCACTTTAATGCCAGTGTAAATATGAAAATACTACACCAAATTTGCTAAAAGGAGTGCACTTCTCTCTCTTTCTCTCTCCCTTATTTATTCAACAAATATTTCTCAAGTACCTATTATGTGCCAGGCCCTGTGCTAAGTCCTGGGGATGAAAGAACGAATCAGATAGAAATGGTTTCTGCCCTCATGGATGTGATAGTAAGAAACAAACGCTATTTCACAGGCCATTCCAAGGCTATTTATGGCTGTGGCAGGGGTGTGTGCTAGGGGGTATGTCTTCCTGGAGCGCCCAGTGTAGGCTTGGGAGGGTCATCTCTGGAAGGGGGTGAATTTTAGGGTCACCTTAGAGTCACACAGTTGCACTGAAGTCTTAGGATTCATTCGTTCACTCACTCATTTATTGATTCATCATTTATTGGATGTATATATTCTGTATTAGTTCTCAGGCTGTGTAAACGCTGGGAAAACTCGGATGAATGAGTCCGACATGGCCTTTCCTGTTACAGAGTTTACAGACAGTGTGAGGTGGAGTGGCACAGAGATGGGGGGAGGAATCTCATGGGCTGGGGGGTGGAGGGAGCCGTGAGGCTGTTTGGCAGGAGGACCATCCTCTTGGGGAAGAGTTCTAGCTTAGGGAGCATTCCAAGGGAAGTGGCGTCAGGACCAAGGCCGAAGAAGAGCGGCAGCCCGCAGACAAACACGATGAGGCTGATGTGGGGAGAGCGAGCCGCCGGTTGGGCAGGTCCACGCGCCTGAGGTCCGGGCTCAGAAGGGCTGCAGGGAAGTGCAACGCGCTCGAGGGGAGAGAAATTCAGAGCTGGTCACAGCACGGAGCAGCCCTGGCTGGAGGCGGACAGTCCTGCTCTTCAGAGCCAGTTGGGCCCCGTGGACTTGAACTCAGTGAGCCCTCAGCACCCTCAGTCACCTTGCAGTTTTTCTTGGGCTTTTTCCGGTCTGGCGCTAGGTAAGGCCTTCTCCAGGATTCTAAGGTTAGTCTTAGCGGCGGGCGCTGTGCTGGACTCCTCATCTGTTCCTTCCCGAGTGGAGGGCTGCACTCCTCGACTTCCGGGACCGGGGCTGACGGACAGCTGTCAGTCTCAGCTCCCTCTGGGGCTGTCTCCGCGGAAGCGACCCACCTCGCCCACTTTCCAGAGGGCCCGCATCCAGTTTGCTCGGGGTCGGGAGTACAAAGGCCTGACGGCCCCAGGCTGCCTCGGGACAATGTTGGGAAGGTAAGGCAGCCAGAGGGCCTGTGCCCCATCTCCATGGCAACCATGCAGAGATTGCCCCGTGCCATCAAGTCTCCAAAGCAGAAGTATAGGAAGTCTCAAAAAACAGAGATAAGACACTGGCCCTCCAGAGAAGAGTGGCCCCACTATCTGCCCCCAAATCCTTAAAGGCAATAACCTCTCCCCTCCTGTTCAAGTCCTTCGTTCTCTGCCTCCGCTAAGCTGACCTCCGTTTAGATGCAGGCTGCTTGCTGGCACCTGAGAAGTAAATACAGGAGCCTCTCGCCGGTACAGTGCCTGCCCTGGGTGCTCTCTCCTCTCTGCTGTAGTTCCGTCTCCCCACTCTGGGCTGCCTGGGCGAAGGCAGAAGCCTCTGCTGATGCTAAACTACCTCCTGGGAATTATTCCTTCCTGTCCCTTCTGCTGTGTTGATGGGATACATGTGTCAAAATGAGAGGGAGCATTTTGAGGGGGGTGAATGTCATTTTTTCTCTTACTGTAATAAGTTAAAAAGGTTTTTGAACCTTCACTGTAGTTTTAAATCATACCATGTATGTTCTGCTTTTGTGTCTAACACCCCTCTTTAGATTATGTGTTGACCTCCCCATAAATTGCCTGAGGACAGTATGAGATGGATACTGTCATGTGATGATTGATTTCACAGATGTAATTTTCACTGGAAATTAATACTTTGGGATTTATTTTCCTTCCTGTCCTGTCCCATCCTGCTCTGCCTTTCTCAACTCTCTCCTTTCCTCTCTTCTGCTCTTCCTCCTTCTCTCTGTCTCTGTCTTTCTGTCTCTGTCTCTCTCTCATACTGGGAATTGAATCAAGGCCTCCCTCCAGGCTATAGCCCCAGTTCTTTTTATTTCTTATGAGGAAACAGAGTCTTACAAAGGTGCCCTGGCTGGCCTTGAGCTTTTTTATCTTCCTGCCTCAATCATTTGAGTAGCTGGATTGCAGACATGTGTGGCCTGCTTATTTCTATTCTACCTTTAAGGTGGACTTGGGTCCAATGTGGTTTGATAACTAGGTCCCTGGCCAGAAGGACCTGTCTCTTTAGGGACAGTCTGCTGACCGGTCATTGGAAACAGCCTCTGAACACCCCAGTGTTCTGAATAAATAGCCTTCTATTCTTTTAACTTTATGCACCCATATTTCTCAGATCTGTTTGGACTGATCCATCCTTTACATTATAGCCTTGACATTCACCTGGCTGGCTTTTATTAAACTCATAAATTAAGGTATTTAAAGTATTATTAATGTGCAGGGGATATAATGCTCAGGCTATCATATTACAATGGGTCTTTTCTAATTTTTTAAAGATGGTTTAAGAGAGGAATCATCATACTAAAGTGGGCAGAGCCCAGATAAGCTGGATTTGAATTCCGGACCTGGGGTGTGTTGCTGTGTGATGTGGGAAGGTTACTTTCCTGCTCTGTGCTTTAACCTGCTCATCAGGTCAATGAGGAATTGTGTAAGTGAAGTGCTTCCAGTAGTACAAGCACCCGGGACACACCCAACAAGTAAACAGAATTACAGGAAAAAAGGCCTGATAATTGCTGGCATTGTGGCCATTTCCACCGCGCGCCATCATCTTTGTTTCAGGTGTCTTGCGTGCTTTTTAGAATGTTAAAATAAAGAAAATCTCTATGCTCCCATTCTGGATAGATTTTCAATTCTTCTTATTACAACAAACGGTAAAATAGATTTCTTAATCGGTCCCCGTGTCTGAGAGGCTCGCCTGACCCACAGGCCGGGCGCTGTTCCCGCCCCAGAGTCCGCAGCCACGGCAGCCGAGAGAGCTCTCTGGCAAACGTGCCCACATGGGGATTCTGTGGCCGGTCACACCCCTTTCTCTCTCTGTCTCTTCCCAACTGCGTCTTAAAAAGTAATGCAGTTAGTTTTCATGAGTATTTTAAGCCTGAATTAGATCTCATAGTGTAAACACTGCAGAAGCTGAGAAGGATCTTGTTAACAAAAGCAAATCTCTAAACCTCCACAAGTCTGAATCAGACCCACAGAACTGAAACTGAAGCGAAGTACATGCCTGCAAAATCCACCCCGGTCCCGTTTCTGCAGGGTTAGTGTCCACGCAGGCGCACTGGGCCGCCGGCGGATCCGTGGCCACACGCCTAATTGCAGCTGGCTTTAAACCTTGAACAGGTCAATGGAGCCATGATGATCTCAGGGATAATTTGTCTTTTATGTATTTCTGTGGTATGATAGATAATCTTCTGTTGCAAAGGGTCCTTGCAGTTGTCAGCCTCTGCTCTTGCCTGTAATAGAATAAAAAACTGGCAAATAGGTGAAAAAAATACATATACTTTGTCCTGCGTCACGTGGGCCGAGGGCGGGTGGTTCACGACGACAGTGACGGAGGGTGTCCGGCCTACACACGCTTCTGGGCTGGCTCGCGCACGCCCTCAGGACGGTCCCCAGTAGCCAGAGGGAGCGCGTGCCCCCTGGCATTTCAGGGCCTGCTCTGTCTCGTCCCGAGACGAAAAGGATCTGAGAAAGTCCGCGTGCCACTTGAGAAGCAAGAGCCAGCCAGGGTGCAGGGCTGACTGTCTGTCTGGCCGGACAGAAGCCCTCTGCCGGAGTGCCGTGGCTCAGGCAGGTGGCAGAGCAAAACACTCCGGCCGTGCACTAAGGAGGGGACAGGTTTCCGCCCTCTGGGACCCACGGTCCGGAGTCCCCGTTGCCCCTGCCCTCCCCCGCGGAAGCCCAGAAGGACGGGATCCGCACATCTGACATGTCGGGGCCGGGCCGTGGCTCAGTGCAGCGCCTGGAGGGCCGGCAGCTCTCCGCGTCAGGCGTTTCCTCACGCTCCTGCTCGGTGTCCAGCGTCGGTCACCAAGCGGCCACCGGCCGCGAGTCCGTGCCCGGACGTTAGCGGAGCTTAGACAACGCGCCCGCTCCTTCCCCGGGCACTTGCTGCTCTGACCCCACCGCTCGCTCCCCGCTGCGAGCTCCCAAGCTCTTCCAAGAGCTAACTCGAGAGCTGAGAGCCGCAGGACCGGGCGGGGACTGTCACAAATGGGCCGCGCTGCAGGGGGAGGCGCACTGGGAGCTTCTCCAGGAAGCGGACGGATGCGGTTGTGTGCGGACGGGGCGCACCGCATGGTGGCGGCGCTCGAGGCCCTGGGCCAAGTGATGAGGTCCAAGGGGCCGGGGGATGTTTTGCTCGCCCGGATGGTGACCTCTGTGGCCGTGGGAACGTCACTACAGCTGTAGAGGGGCCTCCATCCCTCCTGCTTCCGCCGCTGTTACAGGAATTACAACGCACCACTTAACAGGTTAATAAGACAGACTTTGGGTGTCAGGGCTAAGCACGGTGGTCGGCACTGGAACGAGACAGGTCTGGGCCCTCAGGGCCACGCGGACTACATGTCCCCAAGATGGCTCAGGATCTTCCATTCCTTTCTGTCCGTCAGACCCAAAGGGACCCAGGGACAGGCAGCCAGGGAGGTGTGGGTCCTTTAAACTCTAACAGCCTGATTTACCTCTGTTCTTCCTATCCCGCCCTCCTGGCACACGACATTTGTGCCACATCTTTGTTTCTGTCTGCACAATCCTGCCTGCCCCGAGCTCACCTTCCTCATTACATCAATAAATGTTGCTGCTTTTTCTTTACCCGTCGGGTGTATACTTGCAAATCTCTGATGCAACACCTGGACCCATCATGCACAGAATCACCAGCACAGGGGACCATGAGCTGGGGAAACATGACAGAGGGCGGGAGAAGAAGGCTGAGTGGCCGGGGTGACCGCCTGGCCTGCAGAGGGACCGTGGGTCAGTGGACTTCACTCCCTGTGAAAGCGATAGGTTCACACACAGGCCTGAAGGGAGGCGTTTGTCTGCTGGTTTGTCCTGCGTCCCTGGCTCGACACCCTCTCTGAGCCCGCCCCTGGGTCTGCCGTTGTGATAGGATGAGGGCGGCTGCCAATCACCTTCAGCCTTAGAGAGGGCACAGCCCCTGCGGTGGACATGGTTAACGCAGTTGAATCCACTGAGTGCCTCCCCGGAGCAGTCCAAGGAGAGGTGGCGAGTGGAACTTGCTAGGGACGTTGTGTCTAGAGTCACCCAAGGATTGCACATGAGTCCTTGTCACTGTTTTTGGACCGGGCACTTTGCTTAGAGGACGTTCGCATGTCACCCTCTCCTAGCCTTCCGGGCCCACTCCTGGG
>PVIC010006697.1:26227-53620 GCA_004025085.1 Thryonomys swinderianus
CTCCCCCCCCCCCCTCCCTCTCTCTCTCTCTCTCTCTCTCTCTCTCTCTCTCTCTCTCTCTCTCTCTCTCTCTCTCTCGCTTTCTTTTTTGGTGGTACCGGGGATTGAACTTGGGCCCTTGTGCTTCCAAACTGCAATACCACTTGAGCTAAATCCCTGGCCTCAGCCACAGTTTCTTAATTATGGCATGAATTTCATATAAGAATGTCAAAGTTCAAATACGTTGTAAGACCAGTCTCTGTTTTAGCCCAGGTCACATCCAGGGGACAAATCCTGCCTTTTTTAGCAGGCTAGGAAAGAGCGAAAGGCCAAGCTTTTCCAGAGACCCTGTGTGAGGTGGGTTAATTTCAGTTAAGAGCGAGTGTGGCAAACGTCTAAAGGGCACTGGAGTTTGCTTCTGGGCCTCAGGTGAAAGGTGATAGGGCAGATCAAAGGCTTCTCAGGGGATTAGCGTTATTTTTGCATTCAGTTAAAAAAAATCTACGAACTAATTGCCAAGCCCATTGTCAGAAAAGTGGCAACGCATTAGAGATGATTGTGGGCAATTTCTTCCTATTATTCCTAATGAGCGGCTGCAGCCTCAATGCGGGTGCTTACTGCTCGGAGAGGAAGGGGGTTATCAGCGTCTCTAACCGTATCACACCCTCTCGGGGAGGCCTTGCCGGGCGCTTCTCGCTTCTTCTCACCTAAGCCAGGAAGACAGATGATTCCTTTGATTGCCTGAGTGAGTCTCTCCTTGCCTCTTCGTTTTCTACCCTCCCGGCCAGCCCTACAGACATGGTTGATTAAAACAAAAAACAAAAAACACAAGCAAACAAATGGAACCGAAGAATAAAACCAAGATCTTTTGGAAGCGAAGCTTCTAATTCTGAAAACAAAAGTGGGTAAGATTTTGCAGTGGGGTTAGAAAATATTCTTTAAAAAAATCCCAAACACAGGTTATTTCCCATTTCTAAATATCATCAGTATTTATGCACTTTGGACTGTGTAGGGCCTTAAGTATGGAAGAGAAGGATCTTTAAAATCCCTCCAAACTGGGCTCTTTTACAGCAGCATCTTTTTCTTGAGCCAGAAGCAATACTTGGAGGTCAGTTCAAAGGCGAGGATTCCCAGTGGCGAGTCAGACGCGCTCTGGGGAGGCCTGGACATTCCTGCCTCCTGCCTCCCCCTCTTGTGTGAAATCTTCTATGAGTGGAACATAGTTTTCTGTTTTTTTTTTTTTGATAACAAAGTGAGCTCTCATTTATCTGGTAGACATGTAGACGAGGAAGTCCATTTGAGCATTTCAACTTGCTTCTGTGTAACTATCTGCTATTTATTAAATTATGAAGATTGGAAAAAGTGATAAAATGACTGCTGAATCACCTTATAGGAGCATAGTTCATCATTCCAGTGTATTTATGATGGATCTGTAATAATTTTTCCTTTAAAAGAAAAATATGGTATTATTTGTTTTATCACTCATGGTTGGCACTCATAGCTATAAAGTATGAGATTCAATTATAGAATTTCAGGTCATTGATGTGTTTTCTTTGTTTGAAAAATAGAAAATGGTAATCACAATTCCTTTTAGAAAGCTCTTGGAGGTTGGATTAGTTCCTGTAGCTACTATAACAAATTGCCACAAACTCAGTGGCTTAAGAAAACACAGATTGATTGTCTCATAATTCTGAAGGTCTCAGATCTAAAATGAGTCTTAAAGGGTAAAACCAATGTGTGACTGAGAGAGTTAGAGGCTATTGAGGAGACAGTGGGTGAATAATTTAAGACTTGTTGCCTATTAAACATATGGTATATATTCTTGCTTACCCACTCCCGTTCCCAGTCTTGCTGATCTCAAGAATCTGGTACATCATTAAAGCTAGGATGCCTTTGACATACTGTCTCAAAAAATAAACTGGGTGAACAAGGGAAACTGTAAGGAGTTCATCATAGTGGGACAGAGGACAAACCAACTCCTGGGGCCTTAACCTTTACTAATTAAAAGTTAGACTTCTGATATGGGTAAAAATGAAAATTAACTCATGTCATATACTGGTTCAAATTTCCCAACGTTGAGTGTGATTGTGAGCTGTGTATAAAATGTACTAATAAAGAATTCAATTATAAAAAAGGTTAGACTTCTGTTTTCCTCTCAGATAGTTAGGGACTTAACAAATGTACTTTTGTGGTAAAACAGGGACTCTACCCAGGCCTATCGATGACTATGGAGATTTGAAAACAGCAACGCTTGGCATTGCCTCCTTCATTTTGTATCTGTGTCCTCCGTCATCTTAAAACTGTGGGTCAGATCCCTGCTCACTCTCTATGCATAGGCATGATAATCATTACAGAGTATTTGTGTAAAAAAGTGGTAATACGTTTATTGGCCCTAAATCTACTATTTCATCCTCTATGAGGGACAAAAACTTAAAGCAGTCCCATTTTTAAGACAAAATAGCTAGTTCTGAAGGGAAAATTCCTAGCCTCTAAATTTGCTAATGGCCTGCAGATGTGATAAGCCTCAAAGTCCATGCGACTGGAAGATCCCCTGAAAAACAGGGTGTTGGGCAAGGGATAAACTTCAAGTAAGTCTTTGTTGAGAAATACAGACATTAGCTGGGGAGGGGGAGAAAAGAATTCTCTATAAGGAAATAACGGAACATAGTAAATGTCTGGGGAGATGGTACACCCCATAGTGCTCAGCCAGCGGGGACCTGGGGGAGACACTGCATGTTAGGGAAGAAGGTAACTGTCTCGTGACTGCCCTGGTGTGTCTGCCTATGAGATACCAGATCTTCCACGTCCTGTATTAAAGTTCTACCTTCACTGTGCTTTGTGGCTCCAAGTCTATTCTTTGGGTTTGGTAAGTCAGTGCATTTGCCCTTCCAGACAGAGGACCTCAAGAGATTTCAAGGACATTCAATGATCAGCTTTTATTCCCTAGAATGGGAACCTAGAAGGTTCTATTCTTGGCCCCAAAGCAGCTCACCTTGGGATCCAGCAGAGCCTCTGCAAAACTGAGACCGTCCACTGCCTCAAGCAGAAGCAAGCATCTTATGGGATCCAGATGGCTCCTCAAGCCATCTGGCTTTTCCGAGCCACTCTGCCAAGCCTGAGAAGAGAAAGTGACCAGTCCCACCCTGGCCCACCACAGCGACCTCGTGAACACTGGTCTTTCACTGATGGGCCAGTCTGTACCTCGTTCGACTCCTCAAGCTGAAGCCCTTCTCCTATTTTTTTCTCACTTTCTAGTGAAAGGTTTTGCCTGTACATTCTTTTAAATTTCTGTTTTCTCTGAAGCAAGCACTCATACCACCCAGTGACATCATGAGGGCTGTGTTTCCTCTGAAAGTTCTGGAGAAAAATCCATTTCCTCACTGGGAAACTTCTAGAAGAACCCAGGTTCCTTAGAGGGTGGCTCCCTTCAGTCTTTAAAGCCAGCAGTTTGCCACTCCTGACCTGGCTTCCACTGCCCTGACTCCGTGCTCAGAGGACACTCGTGGTCATGGGAACCTGTCCAGACTCTCCAGAGCCACATCCTGCCTCAAGGCCTAACTCTGGCACACACACGGGATTCTTGCCATGTGAGAAGTACATGCACAGGCTCTAGGGAGTGGGACAGAGACGCACTGGGGGCCATTATTCTGCCTGTTGTCGGGACAAAAGACAGAAGCAGGCTAGAAAAATCAGTTTCTATAAACATACATAAGTAATACCCACACAATTCTGAGGACTTTTTTAGTTTTTGTCTTTCCTTGAAGCAGTTGTTTTCTGCCTCATGGAGCTTCGGAAATGACGAAAACATTAATTGAGTTCCTATTCAATTTTACTCTTTGTGATTTATTTCATGGGCATGGTAGTTTTGTAGGACAAAAAATTTACTTTTTAATCTTCTTTAAAGGTCAAATGGCACAGACAACTGGTTTTAAATGCAAGTTACCCACATGGAGCAATTACGGAGAGACATAAAGTGGTATGGATTTTGAGATGACACAGGCCGATACAAATGGAGGAGAACTGACTAAGATATAAGCTGAGTCAGGAAAATTCAAATCCTGCCTTGGGAGAGGTCTCGGATTAATATGTATTTATTGTAATTCATTGAAGACCCTCCTCTCTTCTAAGCTATTTTTGTCATTGCATTTGCTATTTGGTTCTCTTTGTGCCGACATAACCAGCACGAGCCAGTCTCAGAGGCGGATTCCTGTCCCAGCCCTTTTGTTGTCAATGGGCCGTAGTGACTGAGAGCCACTTTCTGAGATGTACTGAAATTCTATATGAAGTTAGACGATCCTTGATGGTGTTGGATTTCTCTCCCCGGACAAGTCCGAGTATCCCTCTTCAGAATAAAACCAGAGGCTGTTTTCCTGATGCCATTTGGGACTCCTGACCTTTCCCAGAAGCCCTTGCTCTTGGTCATCTGGATGACCTCTGGCTGGGTCTACGTTTCCCCTTTGGCTCACCCACAGTGCGGTGCAGGCCGGAGGGAGACTTCTCAGGACTGGTTTCCCTGGAGAGCTCAGGTGGGTGAAGCTGTGGTGCCACCCTCTCTTGGGCACAGGATGTGACAGTTTTAGAATTTGCTTTTCGGGGCCTTCTGCCAGGGACTGCGTACCAGCTGGCAGGGCGGCTGACCAGAGCAGGCTGACCCTCTTCAGCTCCAAGCTGGGTCCATAGGTGTACACAAGCCTTTCTCCGGGCCTGGTTTGCATCTCCTGTGCCTCAGCGGGGCAACAGAGGTGGAACAATGACTCCAAGCTGTCCTGTGGGGTCACTCAGCCCCTTTAGCCTGCGTGACAGGGGTACAGGCACCGCAGCCTGGCTTGGCAGCACCTGAGCACACTCCACTCCCGCTGGGCCTGGAACAGAACCTGATGACAAGTGGCTATGAAGTGACGGACAGAGGCAGAGAAGGATGGCCCGGGAGAAGGAGGGGTTCAGGAGACGGAGGGTTCACTGGGCAGAGCTTGCAGTTCCAAAAGAGTGAGAAACCTGGGCGTCCACTTGCGGTGAATCCTCCTTGCTCGCTTCCGTTTCCGGTCTCTCCTCACCTCTCCCCTCCCCCGCCTTTTCCTCCCCTTCTTGCTTTGTGTCCTGTCCCTTCTGAGAGGGGAAAAAGCTGCGCGATGATCTGAAGGCTTCCTAGGCTCTGATCTAGCAGGGAACATTTCTGTTTCCCGAAGGGGCTTTTCACAGGCGCGGCTGTGGGGTAACACGCACCATCAGAGATTATCTTCAGCCACAGCCGAGGGACAGTCATGCCGCTGTTTGTTGTTCAGAGAGAACCTTGCATTGTCAGGCAGTATCCTTACTTGAAGAAACTCAAAGAGCTGTGTTCATTGATGTGGTGGTTTTTGTTACCCTCTAGCTTTATACTTGAGAATTCTCAAAATGGAAAATCTTAGTGAAAACTAAACATTTGATTTAATATTGCTCAATGGATCTCAGTGGTTAGTGTCCACAGCAACCCGAGGAGCTGGCTGAAGCCCAGGCTGCAGGTCCTACACCCAGACCTGGGTGGGGCCTCCGAACGGCCTTTCCACCTGCGCTCAGGGGATCTGATGGATAAGAAGGACGAGCAGTGTCCTGATGAGCTTGCCGGTCACCACCACCACGAGTCTTCGCCTGACATGGCTGTCCCTCGGCTGGCGGTTGTGTTTTTATGCACCCGGGGAAGGAGGTTTCCGATAGTGCAGTGTGTCACCTGCATTGTTATTTTCGGAGCTTCTGGTCTCAGGTTTATTCCCGGTACAAAGATTGAAGGATGATCTGAAATCAAACACATTTGTCTGGGAGCGGAGCGTCTGTCAGACCCAGGCATCGATCTTCTCGAGCAGGAGCTCTCTGCGAACGTCTCCCCAGTGAGGATTCCAATCAGGACTCCAAAGGTTACACGGAACAGGCCTGATTTCTGAGCTTTCTCTGGGGAGCTCACTTAATTCCTGAGCAAAGGGTGTGGGGGGGGGAGAAATCCATTGCTTGTTTTGTAATCAGCACAGAGTTCATATTTTAGGATAAAATGCTGTGTTGATTAGTGTGTGGAAGTCGGTGAGCCAGAAAATATCTCTGTACAGAGGCTCTTTAAGGATGAAATAGTTGCACTTTGGAGGATGGAAAGACAGCAAAATGAGATCCAGGCAGAACCGCGGGGAAGAGATTTCTATGAGTGCTCTAACACCATTTCACCACAAGGGGGCAGCATTGCACTTTGGTTGGAAAACGGTCTCTATGGAGAGCAGCCCTTTAAAGAAAAGTAACATCTATGTGAGCAAAGCTAAAACCCAAAACATTAGCAAGAACCAGAAAACCAACAACACAAAACCCAAATTGTCTTTGTTATGATGTTCCATCTTTGCTTGGTGCAAAGAATTTAACGTGGTATTGGGACTCTCCAGGGCATATTCTATCCGTCCATCAATACGTGCTTAGGGGTGGTAGGTAGTGCAGTGAGATTATTTTTCATTACTCCCACTTTTTGTTTGCCTCAGCCCTCTCACCTCACCGTCCTTGCCTTGTTGCTGAGAAACTGCTTTTCCACATCCACTCTCTTCAGCACAGAGACTAACGGGCCTGTGGCGTTGCTGGGCTTTGGAGGGGCTCGGTGGATGTGGACAGACACTGGCTGGGAAGCCCCTTCTCCTTTCCCTCTCCGTGTGAAACCAGGTTCACAATTTTCAGGATTTTAGCAAGATCCTGGAGATCGCAGTGTCTTTGCAAAGACCCTTCTTACATGAGCCAAGTGTCGTTTAATACCTGTCGTTTAATAGAAAGTAAGACAGAAAAAATATATAAACTAGTTTTTTGCATCTTGAAAATGGACCAATATTACTCATAGGTGAAGTGGGAGCAAATTAAAAATGGATCCAAGATTTAAGTTCCACCAGCACAAAGATCAGTCTGTTGATTCGCAGATGTGAATAGTAACTGCTTGGGGCACAAGGTGCTCAGTAAATATTTGTGGAGTGATCGAATTTGAACACGTGAGTCATGAGCAACAAACACGTCTTCTTCCTCCTTAGCTTTGCTTTTGAACAATGTTTAACCCAGGACCCAGGCAAGGCTGGGGACGTTCACCGGGTTTCCTTCCTTGTCTGTGTCATTGTTTGCTTTGTTTCTTATAGAGCCACAGTGACTGAGATTTTTCTGGAAGGAAAGTTCCAGAATTCAGCCTCCCGCAACAGCTCTGAACCCCACACATTTTTGTTCCTCTGAAATCATGTATACATTTACATATAGTTATGATATTAACTCTTTCCTTTTGGGGGAGTTTCATAAAGATTAGATGTGAAGGCTCCTTATTGTCAATCCTCACTTCTACAAGGAAGATTTTTAAAAATCGTTTTTCATTTCTATTTTGCTCCCTTCTCTCTTTTCTTCTTCTGTGAGAAACAGGCAGGTCAGGAAACTTGACTTTGAGCAGGAGCAGAGAGAAGTATGTGCAGGGCAGGGGATAACAGGCAGCAGGAAGATTAATTACCCTCGTTGGAATCTAGCTTGACTGGGAAGGTGAGACAGTTCAATTATGTAATCATGTTGGCGCTATCGGCCTCTGCGGCCTTGGGAGGTGGGACTGTCTTCCTTTACTGTTGAATCTGACCGGCTCCTCTTCTCCTTGTTCCCAGATGAGCCCTCGGGTGGGGGTGAGGAGGCTCCCGTCGGTGTACTCGCGGCCTTCTCAGTCCTCTGCAGGCCCCTGACAGGGAGGTGCCCCCTCCTGTTCCTGCTAGATCTCACCCCTCCAGCCAGGGGACGCTCTGTCCGACACGCAGCTTTTTCAGGCTTCCTTTCGGCTCAAGAACGGCCCCCCGTGGAAGCTACCAGCCAGGGCACACGGTTAACCAGAGCGCGGCAGAGCTGCCCAGGCCGTCGGCACCCCCCGCACCTGTGGGAGGGGAGGGAGAACGGGAACGCGTGGACTCAGTGACAGCCTGTGTCTCCTGAGGCGGTGGGAGACCTCATCCCAGTGAGCACCGCATTCCGTCCGAATAGAACGAGCCAGGAGCACCTCGGGCAGACCCTTCACCGCTTCGCTGTATCTCTGTGCGCATCTGCTGCGGTGATGCAGCCCGGAGTGGAGTCACGGAGCCGGGCAGTCAAATGCTTTCCTCAGCATAGGTTTTCAAAGTTGCTCAGGGACTTAGTGTGCAAAGAACACCAGCCCGTAGTGCGTCTATCAGTGTGAGCCTTTTCAAAATAAGTGGAGTTAGGGAGGAAGTATGAGGGTCTAAACTAGACATGGTAAGAGGCACATAGGACAGCAGGAGTCACAGCGAGTGAGAGAGAAGGAGGACGCCTGAGCCGGCACAGCCTCTGTCTCTCCGGCTGCTCTTTGGAGCCATAATTAGTGCCTTTCCGTCCCCCTCACCCTGCAACACCCAACCTGCCCCGAGCTGACGAACTCATTATTCTCCTGCTGTCGCCGCCACGCTCACAAGCGGCCCTGTAGGCTGAGTGCCCTAGTTGCTAAAATTACACAAATGGAGAAAAGGAAAAAAAAAATGAGCCTGTGAATCATTCTCCTCGTTCCTGTGGTTTGCACTTGCTAGTTAATTCGAGCCTTACTGCGGGGCTCTCAGAGTGACAGGGACACCAGCCAATCTGCTGTTGTCCAAGCAAGTGCTCCGAGCCGCCTTGCTGACACCTCTGAAGAATTCCCAGCAGCGCAGCTCACGAAGGGAGCTCTTCAAACGAAGCCAGGTCTGTGAAGAGCCCACGTACTGCCTGATGGAGGGCCGAAACCGGAGGCAGAATGGAACCCAGGGCTTGTTGCCAGGGAATAGCTTGGGTCCCGAACACGAGGCTGTGAGAGGACAGGGGTGATGTTGGACGGGAAGGCATCCCGAGCTCTGCAGGGAGAGACAGAAAGCAAAATGGAGGATGACTCTAGAAGCAAAGCCTGAAGAGGTTATCCAGAACAGTTGGGGTGGAGAGAGTAAAGAATGAGCGAGAACAGGAAGAAAGAGGAAGGGGGGCCAGAGTCAGAAGAGAGAAACTATTTGTCTTGATTTATCCCATTAAAGGGATGTGGCTGAAATTAGGTTATTTCAGCAAATGACCACCCAGTAGACAAACCCGGAAATGGTTTCCCTTTTGCTCAGTCCAGGTTTCATGAATGCAGGAAGCAAACAATCAAATCCTACCTCATCTGCTACTCTCTCAGGTTACTCATTTACCTGTAATAGGAGGAACTGTTTCCAGATATTCCAATATAATTGACTTCAGATGTCTTGAAAAATTGAATAGCGACAAGGTAGGTTCTCCATTATCCACCTGTCTCTCATGAGTTCCCATCCCTCCACACTAAGGGCCTTTCCCGCCCTCTCAAAATGAAGAAAATAAGAAATGGTTGATATTCAGTTGCAAACTTACCTTCTAGTTCAGGGAGTCTTACTTTGGTGGGCTTCATAGCATCCTTGGGGAAGCTTATTAAGAGAGTCATTGCCTGGACCCCAGGACTCAGACAGCGAGACTGTCAAGGATAAACAACTTCTCAGAAAGAAATCCAGGCTTGGAAAATTTGGAAATGGGGCAGTGTTCTAAACAATGTCAAGCTTTTAAGCTCAGAGGGTGCAGACATCTAATTTAGTTCTAGTTAAGTCTTCCCCCAAAATAGTTTTATGGAATAACTTTTAGCTACTTGATTAGAAATTAAAGATAAAAGAAACAGAAGATTTTCTCCCCCATCATAAGTCATTGGGTAGAAAAGCCCTCTTTTTCTTTCCGCATAGTTATTGAAGAAGGAGCAAGTTCTGAACTCTGAGCATGTCTTCGGGCTGGCCCGGGGGAGAAGTACACTTGTGCTCGCGGCCATCTCTCTCTTGAATGTGGATTGTGGGCTCCATCCTCCTAGCCTAGCCAGGGCCATTTCGGAGTCCTTAGACCCACTGTCAGAGTCTGACACATGTCATGTGGCTACAGGGCCACAGTCCTCCTACCTAGGGCCCCTATAGAAGGCAGAGAGGGGATGAAGAGGAATGGACTCCACCGGGTGAAAGGCTTGGTCGTGCTTGCATATGGGGGGCCTACTCTCCAAACTTTAACTCTCTTCACCCACAAAATGGGTATAGACCTTGCTCCTTGCTCACTAAATGAGAGTACAGAGAAAGTTTTTCAGAATAGTAGTCGATGAAGCTGACCTTCCCTCAGGGGGTTCTCTCCTCTTCTCCAGCAGAGAGTGGTCGGTTCCGGTCCTTTTCCATGCTCACATTTCTCCATGCCTTTGATTGTATTCTCACAAACAGGCCATACCTCAGCCCACACTCAGGCAGAGCTGGAGTCCAGAGTTGTAGGCGGTGATGGTCTTTGGGTACGCTGGCGTGCTGTGGTGTTTGTGGCAGAAACAGCAGGCGTGACACCTCTGCGCTGAGGTTGGGTGACCACAGGGCCACCTGTTAGAGCTCTTCTGCGGCTGTTTGCTCTTGGGGTGGTATTTCTATCATAATTTTAGGGATTGACAGGCAAATTTTCAACGGAGGCTTGTCCTTGATCCCTCCTGGGCAATATACAAGATGGAGAGTCTAACGCCCTTGTGGGAATTCAAACATGTCATATTCACTGACAGGCAATCAGGATTCTAATGAGGGAAGAAGAATTTAATTCAATAAAAAACCCATTAGAATTGACAGTACAAATGTAAACAGGTCCCCGGTGGATAATTGTGCTGGGCTTTCTCCCCTGCCTCACTGGTCGACCTACCCATAACCAAATGTGGGAGGCGGCAGCTCAGCACTGGAGACAGCAGGGGATGGATTCAGTCCCCTGTGGCATCATCAGCATTGCTTTGGAACTGCGGGCCTGGTGGTTTGTGGGTGGGCTCCTAAGAATCACATTTGGGTCTCATTTTTAGCAGAGGAAGGGTGCTGGGATGAATGGAGATGGAGACATTGTAGGGATTTGTTGGCATTTTCCAGGAGAGTCTGGTGGGGTGGTGGAAAGGGGTCTTTTAATCAGCTGCTTTTGTTTTCCTCTGAGATTTTCAGCATATCCCACAGAGTAATTTTATGAATGTCTGCGGCACCTTTTCCCTTCTGTGGTGGCAACTGGATTTTAAGGACATTTCACTGGACTACTTTATGAGTGGATGCCTAGTTTGATAAATTTACATTTCACCCAACAACACAGAGTTCTGTTTTTGACAGGTATTATTAAGAAGAAGAATAAGCAGCACTGTTTTTTGTAAGACCCTGCATACAGTTATATAATAGCACTTGCAATTCCTCCTAAAAGCAGTGGTTCCTCTTTATTGTTCTCCGGTGCTTCAGAGTAAAGACAGTGTCAAGTTTTTTCCCCGCTGAAAAAGACAGAGAATATAGAATACACTGGCCTGACCAAAAACATCTTTAGTTCATTAATAGCAGAAGGGATAAATTTACTTTTGGTATTTGGATTTCTCTCTATTTTACTTTGCTTCAAATTGGCCATACCATTATTCATCTTTGGCTTTTTAAATGGAGATTTGTAGACAAAGTCAAGAAGCTCACAGCTCCATCCTGAGTTTTCTCCCGTGGGCCTAACATTCCAGGTGCCAGGGCCTATGATATTGGCGTCCTGGGCATGGGCACAGACAGCTGTCTCTGCACTGTGCCCTCTGTGGGTGGGGCAAATAATATTTTACCCACAAATATCAGTTTATTTCAAACATAGGTGGATTCTATGGGGTTAAATATGATGCCAATTCCTTATTTTTTTGAGATTATAGATTTTCTTGATTGAAGATATTAAAAGGGCAGCTTATAATCAAGCAAGTGGTATTAGGATATTTTTGATACTTTGGATCTTTGGATAAATTTACATTTGCCACATGTATGAGCTTTACACTCAGTCTTTCCCCTATATTGTTAAATAGATACCAGTCTACTCTCTTGAAGATTTCTTATCTCCCTAAGAAAATACGGATTTAAGGTCTGATATTTTGGAGGTTTTATCTTGGAAACGTACGGAACATTCCAAAAAAGTAGAAGTCAGTTTCTTTTATTCGCACACTTAGAGAGTGTGTATTTGAACGACAAATTCCAGCGATAGATTCTTATCCCACAAGGAATCTTTGGCTGGCGCGGGTGGTGGGTTTTCACGCTCCTGCCCCTGGTGGGTAAAGGCTCTGGCTGCGTTTTCCTGGGCGCCTCTGTCCGCCGCCCTGCTCTCCTCCTCTCTGCCCTCTCTACTGAGAGCGGACGGTCAGTCTTTACACTGTCAGACCTTGCCTGCGTGCCACTTCTTTCTGATCTGCCTTCGGTTTCGGCAATCATTCCGTAATTTTGCTATTCTTCGTCAAGTTCTGAAGCCACAGCCCGCTCGCAGTCCTGCCCTTTCTGCCTCTCACGGTCTCTGCAGCCGCAGCCCTGCAGCGGTAAACAGCAGAGCCGAGAATTCCCTCCGGTGGAGCCCGCTGCCGCCTCCTGTCACACGCCCCCGGGCCTCTCCGCGGGCTATGTAGGCTCACACTAGAGCTGCGCGCCCCGCGCCTGCCCAGCCCCCTGGCGCAGTGCAGGAAGTCACGGCCTTCTTTGTGAGCCTGGGATGGGCCTGGGCTTTTCTGTGTGTGTGGGGATTTCCTGCGACCTTACTTTCTCAGCCACGGTGGAGAAGGGCAAAACTTTTGTGCTTGGCAGGACGAAAATCCAGTCTTGCAAAGAATGGAAGTGCACTAGAGAGGAAGGAAATATGGGGAGGTCAAAGTGGGGACCGCGGGTGTTTTCCGGATCTCTTTGTGAGGGCTGCGAAGCCCCTGAGGGCTGAGAGCTTTGCTTAGATTCCACGCGCAGACTCAGAGAGCGACTGACCTGGGTCCCTGGAAGGGCGGCAGCTGTCACAGGTCAGGGCCTGCACCGGACGGAGGGGCCTGTTGAATGTCTGCGGGGCTGACTGTCCCAGTGGCTAGAAAAAATGAGACCTTCGGCTTCTCAGGACCACTCTCGTGTTCCGGAAGAGTGTGAAATAGGAGCAAATAGGACATCATCCTTACAGGATGGTGACCTGACCTCTTCCGGGCAGCTGCCAAGAGGAGACTGGCGGGGGCGTGGGGTGGGAGTGGCCAGCACATCGGAGCCCAGACCAGCTCTTCCGTGTCTTGAACGAAGTCGCTGACCATCTTCCCCATTTTAGCAAGGTCAGTACTCTGGGCTCCTCACTAAGGGGGTGCTGCTCTGTTTATATTTAGCCTCTTCCTCCACCCCTCAAGGCCTTACAATAACAGTCACAAGAGGGAAGAGAAACATGAGATCGCGGGGGAGAACAAATACTGGAGACCACATGGAAGCAAAAACTTTATTCCTTTATTCATTATTCATCCCTTCGTGCACTTACCAAATATTTTTAGAGCATGTTCAATGTGCTCAGAACCATGCTAATTGCTAAAATTATAAATGTAACCCAAGCATAGGAAAACTTTCCAGCCTCCCAGGATAACTTTCTTTCTTTAGCCAAGTAAAGCAGTGTGTGCTTCTCGCCCACGAGCTGCAGGAGATTCACTCACCCTTGCCCAGGACCGGGTCAGGTGCTTCCCGGCGTGCCTGCTGGGTCTGCTTCTGCCCTGGCAGGGACCGCTCATACCTCCACTCTTCACCTATTCTTGGTGTCCTGTTCTTGCACTCTGGTTTGTCCTAAAGCATTAACATAATGTTTTTCCTTTGTTGCCCAAGGCTGCTATGATGTGGTAAGCAGACCCCAGTGGTATTTAGAAGTTACTGTAAGAGAATAACTCAGAAAAGAAAGCGTCGGCAGGGGGTTGGCCCTCCCTGACCCAGGGGCATCTCTCCTAGCTAGTGGAGTCCTCACCCCCGCCCCTCATCTTCCTCCCTCCAGCCTAAGACTCCTCCCTGGGGAGGAGCAGAGAGAACTTCCTTAGCAGTCAGTTAATGTCTCCTTGACAGTGGGTGCTCTGGGCCACCCAAGGGCTTCATTTGAACACTGGCTTCTCAGTGTTTTAGTCTTTCTTTTCATATCAGGCTTTGGGCATTTTCTTTGCAGATTAAAAAGCACACCACAGTGTTTTCCCAAATTATATATAAAAAAACCCCAATTTTCCCCTGAAGATAAATTCTGTTGCATGACCCAGAATGGAGAGATAGCCGTGGGCAGCTTTGAGAGGAGCATTCTGCTTCGTAATTAAGATGACAGGGACCCAGCTCCCAGTCTGAGCGAACTGGAGGACTGGAGACCGGCCTCGCAGTGGGTGACAGCACAGAGGTGTGTGTGGGCTGGAGAGGACCACACAGGAGGAGCCTTTCATTCCACCTGCCGACCCTCTTGGAAAAGCTGTGTACACTTACTGGGTTAGGAATTTTCCTGGAAGATAATGGAAGACAGCATTCCAAGCAGCTAGAACAGTATGTGCAAATCACAGAGGCATGAAAGAGCCTGACAGTTTGGAGGAACAACAAGTTTTGGTATGAGGCGAGCGCAGGATGGAAAGGTGAGCCAGAACCATGTGCTCTGGACTTGGGAAGTAGCTTCTCTACCAGGCGAAAGCATAGGCGGATCTGTGCACCAAAGACACGGCACTGGGCGGAAGAGGGACGGGAAGGAAGGGAGGAGAATTCACCCACGTGAGGTTGAGCCACGGCCAGCTTGGGCAATGAGCCCCAAACCTCAGCAGGACCAGTGGCACAGAGAAGAGGGGGTGGAGATAGATACATGGCGGGCGTCACGCCTTCACCTTGAGCGTCAGGCGGGCAGCTCAGTGAACGCCCTGTGCTCGTCCGTGTGCCGAGAACAGGCCCTGCGGTCACCATCTAGAAGGAAACCAATCAAAGAATACTGGTTGAAAGAATGAATGGTGGAGGTGGATGCTGCTTGTCACAAATATGTAGAGCAACCTTCACGTTGCGTATAAAAGAACCTAGCTCGGGTGTCTGCAGTGTACTTGTGATGTGTATTTTGAACGACCCCCTTTATCTGCCATTTTTAGAGGACAATTTGGGAATGATCTAATAAAGAGGCAAATTGCAAAGTCAAGGTCAGATATACGGAAATTTCACGGGACAGCAAACGGGATGGTGGCCACCCCCAAGCCTCAAGAGATGAGCACGTCACTGGAGCTGGGGAGGGGAGGGACTACAAGTGTGGGGTCCCTGGACAGGGCCTGTAAACTTCCGTGCATGTCATAGTCACTGGAAAAAGCTGAGGAGAAAACACCTTCTCATTACTTTCTTGCCTCCCCTGAGTCTTCTCCCAGCCGCCTCTCTGGGGGCCAAATTCCACTAGGAGCTGCAGGGAGGATGCTGGCTCTCTCTTCCTGGCGGGGATGAGGGTTCAGTACCCACCACTGGCCCTCTACCTTTTGTGCCCAAGGCCAGAATATACGTGCAGGTAAACAAGTCCTCCTGCGAAGCCTCAAGCTAGGTTTCACTTTCTCCTTTCTGTGGCCTCTAAGGCCCCCACGCTCCAACTTAATCTCGAGGCAGTTTCCCCTCTTTCCGGGAATGCAGCCCATTTGCTGATCTCTACCTAATGGCCTGGTGACCACCTGACTGAGCCCGGCAGACTGAATCCCGCAGGGTGCTCTGTGCATACAGCAGCAAGGCACGAGGATCTTCATGTAGATATAAATTTGGCTCCAAAGTGTAAACCCTGAGATGTAACTAGCGACATTACTGGACAGTATGTACCGGGCTTGAATGCAAGCCCATGCGTGTGGTCACCTTGAACAGGAGGGAAGTTGGTGTATGTTGGATGTCTTTTGTGCCCGTGAACCAGGGCAGGTACTTTACGAGATCGGAGCTCTGAAGAGGTTGAACCTGAGGTCCTATCAGTCATTGCCAGTGACTCACAGCTTTATTAAAAACAGTCTTGATAAAACTCTCTGTCCGCGGGTATTACTTCTGTTAAACTAGAGAATTTTTGCAAAGCTTTGAAAAATTAAACTAATGTAAAGCCTCCGTGGGGAATTGTTGCCACAGCTGGGTAGAACACATCAACTCTGAAATAACAACGCTCCGTGAGGCAGCCGGGCAGAGAGCGTGGTGTCCCACGGAAGCCGGAGACAAATCTAAATAGAGAGAATGCAGAACCGCGGTAGGAATTTGACTAGGCTAATAATATTTCATGGGTATATAAACCTGTAATTTAGCCTACGGATTTCTGCCCTCTGTAACCCTCTCTCCTTGGTTTTCTTGTGTACTTTCCACCAAGGAAAATAAGGTTGTCATAAGCCTTCCACCTCGGTTGATGGATTCATCACAAGCAGGCGAGGCTTTCACTGCAGACCGCAGTTAGGAGTCAGCGGGGCTCAGAGCAGCCGGTGGATTTGGTGCCATTGATCCGGCAGCTGCTTGGGTGGGGTGCAGTCTCCTGAGGCTCCTGTGCCCCCTTGTCTGGGAATTTCAGTTTTCCAAATGGGGCCACCTTACCAGGTGGCAGCTTTGACCAGTCTTCAGTGAGGTCAGAATAAGACAGGTGGGTGAGCTAACCTAGGAAAGGGTGGCTTTGCTGACACTGAACGCCACTGCCTGGATGGAGATGTCTGCCTGTGAGTGTTGAAAGAGATACGTATGTGTGTGCTTCCTCTTAACGCGGTGTTTTTGGAGGTGATGTACAGCAGATACCGACATTACATTGTAACTTTTCTCACTTAGCTGAAGTCACATTGAAATTGCTGCAACCAATCAGAAGTCTCTTTTTTTTTTTTTTAAAGTCTCAATCTTATAGAAAATTCTTTACCTGACTTTACTAAATGTAGTTATCCAGTTAGGTGCAGAACACCTTATCTTTTTGGACAGTATACATTTTGTTAGTTCTTATTCTTCCTGCTATGAAATACTCTTAGGGCTTAAAACACTGGCCCCTCCATTAATTTGTGACCATCTTCAGCATGCAGCATTCTGTGCTCCTAAGCTGGGGTGGCCACCTGGTCTCTGCTGGGCACTGCTCTCCTGCACTTACTTTGTAGGACATTTCTTTATCTATGTGACACTGCCACTCATGTCACATCTAGTTGGTGTACCAGAGGTCAAACCGTCAAGACTCCCATGTGTTCTCGGAGCTGTCAGCATACCCAGCCATGCTATTTTAGGCGAGGGAACTGGGATAATGCTATTCTCTATCAGCCAAGTACCAAGACAGTGTTGTTCTATGTTTCAAAACCAAAAACATTTTGGGAGAAAGATTTAGCTCAGTGGTTCTGGTGCCTGACTAGCAAGTGCAAGGTCCTGAGTTTGATTCCCGGTAACCACATACAACAATACCAGGCATGGTATTGTATCATGCCCGCCAGCAATCAGTACCACATATCACAGTGCTGGGCATGATGGCTCACGCCTGTAACCCCAGCACTCAGGAGACAGAGGCAGGAGGATTGCTGAGTTCAAGGCTTGCCTAGGCTACATAGTGAGCTCAGGGTCAGCCTCAACTCTAAGGCGAGACCCTCAAAAAACAAAAACAAAAACAGAAAACATTTAAAAATATAATATCTTTAGTTTTTTTAATTGAATTTTTTATTGGCACATTTTATTTTTTATTTTTTTTTGAGACAGGGTCTCACTTTGTAGTTCAGGCTGGCCCTGAACTCACTATGTAGCCCAGGTAAGCCTCGAACTCAGCAATTCTGCCTCTACCTCCTGAGTGCTGGGATTACAGGTGTGAGCCACCATGCCCGGCAATTGGCACATTTTAAATACACATCATGATCACATTCAATATTGAGAATTTGTACCAGTATAAGATATGAGTTAATTCTCATTTTTACCCATTTTTCTACCCACCCTACAATCTCCCAGCCCTTATATACATGTGCTTTCTTTCTTTTTTAAATATACTTTTTCTTTCCCCTCATTACTTACTCCTACCCTTTTCCCTTTGAATATTTTCTATTTCACAGTATCTATCATACATTGTAGAACTCATTTACATCTTCAGTTTTAATTTAAAGCCTATTGGCCCCCATCCAGTAAGAATTTATAGGGGTTGCAAGAAGTAGCCAAGGGTCACATAACATGTTCTTTCTCTCTACCAGTGGCCACTCACCTGCCAGCTGCCTTTAGGGTCAGTTTGGTCCCAGAGTCCCCTCCGTCTGTCTCACAGGTACAGATGGACTCTTGGTGGGAATGCCTCTCTTCAGACTGCAGTCACATTCCCTTCTAAGGCCCAGCAATAAATGTGCTTAGGTGTAAGCTGGCATCTCCTCATTACATGTGAAGTAGAAAGTGGAAATCACTGAGGCCTTTCAGGCTCACACCGAGGTAGAAAGTGGGGCAAACCAAACTGGAGGGATGGCACCCTTGTGGGGTGAATTTTATCCCCTCAGATGCACATGCTGAAGTCCTGACCATTGTACCTTAGTCTATGATCATACTGGGAGTGACGTCCTGTATTGGGCTCACGATAGTGAGGTCATTAGGCTGGGTCCTATTCAGTGTGCCCTTGTAAGAAGAGGACTCAGAGGTGCTCATGGAGAGACATGATGAGAAGCTGGTAGCTCTTGGCTCAAGACAGAGCCTCGGAACCCTGCAGTCCTAGAAGGCATCAACCCTGTTGTTGCCTTGATCTCAGACTTCCAGCAGCTAGAACTATGAGATAAAAGATTTCTGTTGTTTAAGTCATCTTGTCTGTGGCACTTTGCTCCAACAGCTCTAAAAGAAATGTCCCCAGAAAAGTTTGCCCCCATGGTGGTGGGTCAAGCCCTGAGAGGCTGGCCTGAGGGTCAGAACAGTCTGCTGGCACTGTATGTGACAGCTGAAAAGTGTGGCAGATTGGAGAAGTGCCAGCATCAGGGGGGCCAGCATGAGGGACAGGTGGTGCTTCTGCAGGGAGGTGGAGGACAGAGGCGGGGGGTCTGCACCATGGCATGCTCAGCGCAGGAAGGCATGCATCACTGTCAGGAGTCTGTCAGGCTTAATGATGAGAAAGATGGCCAGGCTGTGGTCAGAAGAAACTACATGAGGCTGATTATCCAGGTAATCAGCAAGGCTGGGGCTTGGGACTTGCAGACTGGGGAGGAACACAGAGATCTGGTCACTGAAGGAAGGTCATGACCAGTCAGTAGATCTGTTCATAAAGAAGACAGACCAACCAAGGTCATCTTTAATTCAAAACACCTGTATCCCTAGCCTAAATGTCCCTAGATAATGCCTGACTAGGGATGTATGGGGAATGTAGTGTCTAAAGCAAGAATCAACCTATAAGAAATAATGTCAAATGGCTTCAGCAGTGAGGAGTAGTGGCCCAGGGAGACAGGTAGGTCATTACCCTGACAATACAGTTCTGCCGAATGAACAAGAGGGTACAGCTTCTTTGGAGCCATTTGTTTGGTTCGCTTACTAATTTCTAATGTGCCATTCTGGGATCTTTCCCAGAAATGTCATCCATGACTCCTGGGAGGAATTTTTCCAAGCAGGTGTCACTGGTTTGTTGCTTGTAGAGGGAGCTTCTGAAAGCAACAGGAGTTATGTTTTATGTACCAGGTCTCCCAGGTAGAAGCAAAAATGCTCAGCATATGAGAGATGGTAGAAAATGTAACCAGGGTTTCAGTTTAGTTATGGCTGGAAATGAGAAAAAAGTGAGGCAGCTGCACCCCTGGGTTGTGAATGCAACTAGAGTTACTACCAAACAACACAACTCAGATTTCCCAGGCGTAATTCTTTAGAATAATACTTTTCAAGCACTTTATAGTTTCATGATATTTTGTTAGGATGATTCTTAGGAAGAAGCTGTGATATGAAAACAGAAGGAAGATGAGCAGCTTTTGCAGTTGTAGGGCAGAAAGTTTGCAATTGACCTGGCCTCATATGGTGGGATGCAGTTTCAATACCATGTATCTTGTGATTCACTCAAAAAGGGTAGTGTGGCGGTTAGCTTTCTGTTACTATAATAAATACCCCAAATGAATGAGCTTAAAAAGGGGAAAGGCTTGTTTTGGCTCACAGTTTTGGAAGTTTCAGTCCTGTTGCTTTTGGATGTATGTTAGCAACATATGGTAGAGGCAGCTGCTCTCCCTTGGCAGCCGGGAAGCAAACAGGAGACATGAGAGTCACATAATTCCTTTCAAGAACACCCTCCCCCCATGACTTTACTCTTTTCATTAGGCTCTAGCTATTGAAGTTTGTTTCACCACTTAGTAATGTTGAACTGAGGACCACACCTGAGCTTTTGAGATTCAAACTAAAATCAACTGCCTTGTTCATTAATTGTCCAAACGAATGCTACAAATATGGAAAAATCCAGGAGATTTTAAGATTTTTGAAAATGTGGGACTTACGATCTTAAAGGACAAAAGGGTCATCTAAGTGATTGTCCCAATTATTGAATACTTAAAAAAGCATCAAATTACAGCACTTAGTTAATTTGCTTACTAGCTGCAAATTGGGTGGCATTTGTGGGGATAGCTGTCCCTGATCTAGCACTGTGAGGCAGGGTGGTTCACCTGGGGCTGAATCTGAGGAGACTGGAAAGTGGTGGATGTGTTTCAGAAACAGTGCTTCTGGCGTTCTAGTAGGAATTTGATACTTGTGAAAGGGAACGATGGAAGAGAATGTTGGAAAGATAACACAGCCCAATCCAAATTCTCTGTCTCAAAACGTTCTTCATTCTCAGCCCACATCTGAGTCTCCTTCATCTGCTCCCTCTTCAGCAAATCCTTTCCGCCTACATCCCAGATCAGATGGCTCTTTTCTCTGCTCTCCCAGCACAGTGCTCATAGGTCTGCAGTAACTTTCTTCATATTCTGTTTGTGCAGTTTTTGTTGACTATAAATGCATGGAAGATTATCCCAGGGTCGACGTGACTTGGTTTTCTCTCCAGGGTTCTATGCATGCAGTAGGCAATACTTAAATACTTTTTAAGCATAAATGTGCATAAACAGTGCCTTTTTCTCTTTAGTGATCAATTATGGAGCATGTGCAGTATCTGTTGTGCATAGATGATTATACTTCTCTCTTGTATGTTACTGAAATGCTGAATAGACTGGCTCATAGAAATATCTGTGCATTTTAAAGCTCTGGTGTAGAATCCTTAACATTCCTCATATTTTATTTGAGGATAAAGATTTGCTCTGAGCTTACAAAGATGTAAAGTTCTGAAATGACATCTATTGCTTCCATGAAAGGAAGTCTCACCTGGCACTGGAGGATGCTGGAGACGTGTGGTGATTCTTCCCGCCGCCTTTGTCTAGCGACAGTCAGCAGCACCATTTCGGAGGCATTCCATTTCCCGCTGAAATCGTTCGAGTGAAGACTTTTGCCTTCTCCAGTGCTTTCCTTTTAGATTCTCAAAGGCTTTCCTGCTGGTGTAGAAAAGGTTTCTAGAGAAGCTGCTGCTCACTTCGGGTAAGAAAGCTCCAGGCAGCTGGAGAAAAACAGGCAGGATGTGGAACAGAGGGTCAGTTGAACCAGCCTGGGTTCTGGGCCGTTGCCAGCCGCCAGCAGGATCCTGGACAAGAACAAAGAGAAGTGGATAGAATATGCGACAGGGACTAAGACTACCTGGGGATCCTCTGTGGTTTAGAGGCTCAGAGTAAAGGAAGTGTTAGTGGTTTATGCAAGTTACAAGATATTGTCATAACTCAAAGAATTTCTGGAAGGAACACAGGAAATCACTTTAAAAGTAAATGAAAAGGTCTGAGTGAGGTGGTTAGTAGGGAATAGCCAAATTCCCAACACTGTGAAGGAAAGGATAAGGTGCTTCGAGAGCTGTAGAGACATAGGCAATTAAGAAAAAGAAGGAAACAGCTGCCTAAAAAAGCTTTGTTTTGGTATTCCCATATCCGATAGAAAAATTGGGAATGGTCTCTGGGAACAAAGAATCATGGAAGTAGGATAAGTGGTGCATTTTTAATCCTTATTACCCTCTTGGTTTGTATACTTGGGGATGCACAAAGATGGAATTTAAGAGAAAATAGTATATGAAGTATATAATATATTAAGCCCTATTTTATGTAAAGAAAGAGGCCACTTCATTTGCCAGGGATGCCCACCGCTGGGTCATAGGAAGAACAACCCTCTTCTCATTACAAAGAACACAATAAAACCACTTTCTGAGAGTGGGCAAGACCCTGCAGAGTGACCAGGGCCTTTAGTGTGCTGCCCCCGGATCTTGCCCCAATCTGTGACCTGTCTGGGGCTATGGCAGAACTGTGTGTAAGGACTCACACCACAACCTATGACTTTCAGGCATTCTTTGTTTCCTTCTCTACTCTTGATTTCTCTGTTGGCCTCCCCTCGAAGGAGGATGGAAGAACAGGGATCTCACCTGTAATGTTTGCTGCTGAATCTCATGTTTGTAAAGGCACGAGGCCAGCTCCGGAAGGAGCGGCTTCATGAATGATCATGTCTCACTTAGTGTTGGTCTTTCCATAGAGTTTGGGTAAGATACTTTCCCTCTCAGTGGACATGCTTTCCAGAAATGAAGCCTCATGCTTTCCAGAAATGAAGTCCATATACGGTGATGCCTGAGTTATCTCTGTGTAGCAAATGCCTGAGAAGAAAAAGCAAAGGAAGTGCAGTTGTGAATGTCAGCAGAACCTCACACATCAGAGGACGTGGTAGCTGGACACCAGGTGGGTTGTGCTGTGGTTGGAAGAGGGACAGAAGGGCTATGGACACGACACATTGTGTGGCACCGCTCACCTTCAAAGGAATGTCTCTTATGTGTGCTCATCTAAAGCCCTCAAGAGGGAAGCTGGGAGACGAGGAAGGCTTCGGTTCCAGAAAACATGGGGGACCTGGTCACTGAGTGGTCAGGAGAGGCTACAGGGGGAGCTTCCGTCAGAACCAGGTCCTTTATCCTGTTTAGATCAGGGCTCTTGTCCCCAACTGTGGGAGATGCCGGAGGCTGACATTCTTTCCTAGTAGGTGACAGCCTTGTGTCTATAACACAGAGAGTGAGAATTTGAAAGAACAGCTTCACGGGAGATGGGAGGATATTTTGGCTGTGTGATGACAGTTAATAGCCACCAAGGAGGATAACTAAAGGCTTAAAGGCAATGCCAACCTGAGCTCAATTAGACAAGCTAGTAGAGACCTCCACTGAATAAGAACCACTTTCTAGTTCTTGGTTTTTTTCTTGCTTGAAAAATGTGTCCAAAGGGCTGAGCACCTGGGAAACATGGGACCATTTGGTTTGCTGTCATTTAAGGCTGTTTCCTTTCCAAACATGAAATACCGAGGCAAGTTGTATGCTGACGTTTCTCTTCTGACGCTGTGGAGGTCTGAGGTGGAGACCAAGGTCTAGTCCGCCTCAATCACGTGTGACAGAGGAGCTGGCTTTTCTATTCCATGCTGTGACTGTGTGGGGGACAAGCAGCAGTGTGGGCCGTACTCAGGCAAGAGCCTGCTCGCGGAAGGGGTTCTATTTATGCCTCAGATGCGTCCTTATTGTTAACTGACACACAGCCGTCCATATACGGTGATGCCTGAGTTATCTCTGTGAGCCGCAGGCCGTGGAGCTCAGGAAGGTGGAAAGTGTTCAACCTCAGATACACATCCAGACAGTGTGGGTGGAGGTGGCTATTCTTCGCCACCACTAGTGGCCTAGATGGGTTCTTGGTGGGAACCAAGATAGTTTATTCACTTGAGGAAATTGAGTGCAGCAATAGCTAACAAGTTGGATTCTTATGTTTTAAAGCTATGTGATATTTTAACTTATTAACATAAAGATTTCAGTTAAGATGAAGCCTTTTAAATTACTGTTGATTTGCATGGTTCCTTTTTTTTTTTTTTTTTTGGCTGTGTCCTCTGTGAAATATTGCTAGGGCATCTTCTGCTCCACAGTTTAATTAATCTTTCTACTCTGTTTATCTGTTAGAGAGCAGAGATTCTCAATTGCTTTAAAAAGCAGCCACATTAAATGCCAGAGTAGGGCAAAAGAATCCAGGATAAGCCAGTGACTGTTTCACTTTAAATGGGGTTATTTAGAGTGTTAAAGTGCTGTAACTTCTCATGCTCAAATGTGTTTTGAAGATGAATTGTGGGCCTGCCTGTGTGCCAGGGTCAGTCCTCAACTGCCTATGGATAATTGAAGTCCACAGACAGTAGCAGTGTCCTTTCTCCATCCAGTAGTTGTTAATGTCTCCCCTCACCCGCCCTTCACCAAGAAATCATTGTGGCTCCAAAGAGGAAGCCGAATGACAGTGTTCAGGCTGTCTCATTGTAAGGAAATGGACAAAAGATAAGTCATAGGAGAAAGGTAAGATGGCGGGGGACAGTAGGACAACGTAAGGTGGATGCCTGGAAGTCTCCAATCCCCTAGACATGACCGTGTTCATCCTCGGGGTCCTGGAGGTCCTCTGCTCCCCTCTGCGAAGGGAGCTCAATGCTTGTCCAGTCAGAACTGCCCTCCCTGCCTGTGGGCTGCATTCAGACACAAATGCTCGCTCTTTGGTATTCTGGAGACCCTGCTAGAGGCCTTCAAAGTTGGACCCTTTGTGGCATCTGAGGAATCAATCTACCTTCCCCGGTGTCTGCTGAGACAACCTCTTTGCTGCTCTTTTCTCTGGTAGAAAAGATAAACGAAAATTCCATTATTCAACCCATGCTGTTGTGGTGGCAGCTTCCTTTGAGCCTCTTGGCAAAACCCTGTGTGCTTTAGAACTGTACATCATATTGGATCCATTGAGAGCCATTATTTATCTGACAGGATATTTATAAAAGCCGGCATTAGCTGCAGCTCCAAGTCAATGTGTTTCTCTCTGGCTGACACATATCACACCAACAGGCTTGAGATATTTAAATACAATAGTCCCTTCAAGAAATCATTAATTTTTCTATCACTGCGAGAAGTGATAATTTGATGGAAATGGATTTCACTGAAACAGCCGAGTTGACTGGAGTGAACACTGTAAAGTCTCTGGACTTCAGAGAAGTCGGTGTAGGACACAGTCAGGGGCTGCGGAGGACCCGAACCCAGGCTCTGTCTGGGGAGCGTTGGTTCTACAATGGCCTGCTCACCCCCAAGGCCCTTATAGCCCATTCCGTCAGGGCTTGTTTCAATATCAAGGGGAGGAAGTGAAACAGAGGCCGGACCACCTCATTACCAGCCCTGTCCTTGTCTCTCTGTCCCCGCAGCCTCCCTCCTGCTTCTCTTTTCCCTCCCTCTCCTTTGCGCTCCTCTCTCTTTTATCCCCCTCTTCATTTTTCTCTGCCTCTTCCTTTGGCTTCAGCTTTTGCTCTTTGATCTGCATCTTCCCTTCCTCACATTCCCTGCTATGTGTGTGGCTGCGTTGGAAGGGAGGACAGTCTAAGTGTCTCTGCTCCTGAGAGGGGAGGGGTCCTCCCACAGCTGGCTGTTGGTTCAGTCCTTCCCCAGGATCCTGCCTAAGTAATTCATGCAGAAAGTCCCTGGGACCCTTCACAACACAGGGCAGGGAGTCAAGATGTGAGACTCCCCGGACTCCTGAAGGACTTGGAACTTGTCTGAATATACTGTACCTTATGTTCCTGGGTGAGCTCCCCGAGCAGAGGTAAGAGGTCTGGACACTGTGTGGGCACAGAGCCAGCCTTAAGACCTTTACAAAAGCAGCTGTGTGGCCCCTCTGTACCAGAAACGACTCACCTACTCTGAAGGTGAGGCAAAATGTTAGACAGAAGACACGTGTTTATATGTATTTCAGAATGACAATGTTTGGTGGAGCCAAGAGAACAAAAGGCAGAATATTTGGTGCCATGTTGGGTTATACTTTGGTATTCTCCCTAGTCAAATTTGTGATTAAGAGTTAATCCGAGACTAAATGGGGCCATGGCCTTGAAGGTGTGGGGTATTGTTTTGATTACACCTGTGATGTTGTCCACCCACTCAGTCCTGACCGGTGCACGGACCCCAGCCCCTTTATCCCAAACCAGACATCTCCTCTCCCTTCCTCTCACCCTCTCTTCTGAGCTGGTGTCAGCTATAGTTGTGACTGACTCCAAACAGCTCTGATTATGGGCGAGGGAGCTCAGCGATCTTGTGACATGTTTGAAATTTAACTAAGGAGAGGAAGGAGTTAGGAACCACAAGTAATATAAGGAAGAGTCAAGAGACAGCAGAGGTGGGAATCTCACTGGGCCTGTGACCGGAAATAGGCTCCAGGAGGAAGTGGACACCAACTGCCCGGCATCTTGCAGGGTATCCTGGATTTTCAGTGGAGGAGAGAGAGCAGGATGTAGGGGAAGATGCGAGAGACCCTAGAGCATGTGAAAGGCACGATGAGGGAGCAAGAGTAATGTTCTAGGAGGGTGTGACCTCCAGGAACCTCCTCACGGGGAGGATCGAAAGGAAATAAGCAAATCACCAGTCCTGGGAGCTGCAGGCTCCAGGACAGGCGGTGGCCCACACGGGCAGGTGAAGCCATTCTCACGTCACTGTGTAGGTGGATGCATCTCCACGGTGGCCCGCGGAGAGTTCTGCAGGGACGCCTGACTGGCTACCGGCTCGCCATGGCCTCCGCGAAGGAGAGCTTATAAACGGAAGACTATCTCCTTCCTTCCTGCTGTTGAAAACTTCACTGTGAAACTCCACAGGGGTGATTTCCTGCCAGTTCTGTCTGAGCTATCTTCCCAGATGTTCCTGCTAAGAAAGCCATTGAATCTCTGCACTCAGCCTTGGAGTCTATGAGGAAAGATGTGGTTTCAGGCTGAAGTGGTCGGAGGTGGCATTCAGGCGAGGAACCTTCTTTCTGGGTTGACCTCCCACAGATGTGTGGGATGTGCCAGCCTTGAAGGACCTTGGAGACCATCAAACTCAGTGTCTGCTCTACTGCTTGTGCAATCTTGGAGAGCTGAGAGCTATCCCCAAGAATTTTTTTTTGAGACAGGGTCTCGCTTTGTAGTTCAGGCTGGCTCTGAGCTCACTATGTAGCCCAGGCAAGCCTGGAACTCAGCAATCTTCCTGCCTCTGCCCCCGAGTGCTGGGATGACAGGTGTGAGCCACCACGCCCAGCACTGTGGTATGTGGTATTGATGGCTGGTGGGCCTGAGTCACCACGCCCAGCATTGTATGTGGTTACCGGGATCGAACTCAGGACCTTGTGCTTGTGAGGCAGGCGCCGGAACCACTGAGCTAACCCTCCTGCCCTATCCCCAAGAATTTTTAAACTTTGATTTTTAAAAATTTTGATAATAATCTAAAGAGACTGGGCTATATTTGAAACGGTCGCTATATTACCAAGTCCAGCTCTTTCTGTGCCTGATGGTGCTTACTGTTCAGTTGTCAGAAAGTATTAGAGTTCTAATTAGGCTGTCTGGTGACTAAACATGGCAGATAGTATCCATAGGTGTGGGGGCACCTGGGCCTCCTGAATTCAGGGCGGATGGCATCACTAAGCATACGCGGACCCCTTTAAAGGACAAATTCATGATAAGCGTGTTTCCCTGACCCAGTATCCCGAGGTAAACTTGGGAGATACCTGTCTGGTGTTACTCACCCTCCCTGCCCCGGGTAGTGCTGTGTGGAACGAGTCAGCTGCGTGGAGAGGGGGAGACTCTGAGCGGCTGATTTCCACTGGAGAGG
>PVIC010006698.1:0-53375 GCA_004025085.1 Thryonomys swinderianus
TACTGGGAAGGGTGGCAGGTGCTTCTGGGCAACGGGCGGAGCTGGGCAGAGGAGGGGCGCGGAGGGCCAGGCTGAGGCTGCACAGGGCACAGCAGCAGAGGGTGAGAGGTGGGCGCAGGTGCTGCTGGAGGCAGTGAGCCGCAAGGAGGGTGGTTTGTTGCACAAAGACCCAGGAGGAAGCTCAAGGTGGTCTGATCCAGAAAGAGGAGGAATGGGGCAAGGGACACACTTCAGCGCGACAGCAGCAGTCATGGGAGGGAGGCGTTTGAGACGGCCCAGGCCTGCAGATCAGGAGACTGGGAAAACAGGTGAACAGGGTAGGTGGGGGAGGCTCCCGTGAGTGCAAGGTGACTGTGGCACCCCCCTGGGCCACCGCAGTGTCCTCCGTGCGAGGGTGACCTCGCCAGGGCTGGAGAAAAAGCCAGCCCACAGCTCGGGCACTGACTGCCGATCAACTCCTCAAGGCAGACGCAGCCCGGAGGCCTGCAGGGAGCCGAGCTCCGGAGATGTGAGAGTGGGGCGGGGCTACAGCGGCGGGCAGCTGAGGAGGGCACCAAGCACATCCAACGCTGGCCTAAGGGCAGCTGGCCACGGCCGCCCGCACGGACCAGCTGGAGGAACAGGCCAGGCCCCAGGGAGGACGCAGGGCAGCTGGGCACAGAGAAGCCCGAGCTGGCCAGGGCAGGAGAGCAGAGGCGACCGTGTCCGTGTGCAGCCGGCCCAGCCTGAGGGCTGGCACCGGGCCTGGTTCCAAACACCCGGCCCACGTCGCCTGCCTCCACACCATCTGGGCGGCGGAAGTGTGCGCAGAGACGTGTCCTTCCTGGTCTCTCGGACACAGGCGATGCTCAGCACGGGGAGTAAGATGCTGCAGAGCTGACGTGCGCCGCAGCCCGTGTTCCGGGCCCCAGTGCTGTTCATCCGCTCAGACCACTCTGGGCCGGCACATCCTGCGTCTGTCTGCTAGTTCAGCGAGGCCTCTGAGTGGAATGTGTGACTTTTAGACCTTCTAAAGTTTTGTGCAGAAATTGTCAGCACTCCTTCCTTGCTCAGTTCCATTCCCAGCCTGCCTGCGCTGTCCTGACGGCACTGGGTCAGGCAAGGGACACAGGCCCACCCACGGGGGAGCTGGCCACGCTGACCCTGCTCAGGTGGGGCGGGGCAGCTGGGGAGGGCACCAGGCACACCGAGCAGATCTCCAGGAAGGGGAGCAGGGGGTTCACCTGCAGTCATCTACAGGCAGTGAAAAACCCACCTATTTGCTTCTCTTTTTGTGCAGAACTCTGATAATACCAAATTTTTTTTTTGTTTTGGAGACAGGGTCTCCCTTTGAAGTCCAGGCTGGCCCTGAGCTCACTACGTAGCCCAGGCAAGCCTCAAACTCAGCAATGCTCCTGCCTCAGCTTCCCCAAGTGCTGGAATGACAGGCGTGAGCCACCACGCCTGGCACTGTGGTATGTGGTACTGACTGCTGGTTGGTGTGAGTCACCATGACTGGTACTGTTGTATGTGGTTACCAGGATCAAACCAGGGACCTGTGCTTGCTAGGCAGGCGCCAGAACCACCGAGCTAAATCTCTGGCTGGAAAATATAAATTTTAAGACCCAAAGCTTATACATTGTTTTCAGAGTCATGCGGTCCCCAGGCACCCCATGGGAAAGCCCCCGCGCTCTAGCCAGAGTCTCTCTCCAGCCTTGGCTTCCGCCACACCACTCACCATGTGGGGATCTCCGTGGCCCCCCCCTCCCAACAGACTTCGGGGGGTTCCGAAGGGCTGTCCACAGCCCAGCCCTCAGGTCCCCCTCTCCTGTCACAGGCGGCACCCACCAGAGAGAGCCAGGCTCACACCAAGCAGAGTTTATTGAGGCCATGGGCAGGGCCCATGCACACAGCGCGCCCAGTAGGCGGATTTCCTGGACTGCAGGGGGCGGCAGCGGCGAAGCGGGTGGCGGGGCGGCACCGGCGGGGCCCTCCTCCCAGCAGCAGGGGGCTTCGGTGGGCATCCAGACCACTCCTGTCACCCCAAGGCCCCCTCAGGGGCTGCCCCTGCTCCCCAGCTCCCTGCAGGATGGCTCCCTCTCGGGCCCTGTGGCCAAGGACAGGATGACCCTTTGAAATTCACTATAAAAATTAAAATTCCTTTATAAATTACAGGGGGAAAGTAGAAAGGGGTCGCTGCGGAGCTTGCATCACTGGTCACCTTGAGCCTCACCTTCCTCCACATCCCCACGTTCTGACCCCAAAATAGAGAGCAAAGGGCAAGGTCTGCAGGCACAGAGACGGGCGGAGACAGAGGGAGGAAACGGGGACCGGAGGGACAACAGGAAGGGCCACTGAGAGCCGCGGTGGGGCCAGGGCTCCAGCCCTGGGGATGGGGGGCGAGCGTCCCAGCCCGGTCCCACGGATGCGGCCCCTGCGCCCGACCCAGTCCTGCCAACGCCATGGTGGCCGCGGGACGCCCAGCCGCAGCGCCGGGAGCGGGGGCCGGGAGCGGGGTGCAGGTGGCTACTCCAGGTAGATGTCCTCCGTGGGGCAGGCATACGCCAGGTGCTCCTGGTAGTACTCCAGGAAGGCACGGCTGCGGGGGAGGCGCCGGCTCAGGCCGCATCCAACCCACCCAGCAGCCCGGTGCCCATGAGCCCGTGAGCCCCGGGCCCCCCAAGCCCCACCCCGCAGGCATCGCTCACCCCACGCTCTGCGCCACGGGCCGCATGGACTCCTGAGACACAAAGACGTGGCAGGCGAAGCGGCTCAGCAGCGGGTGCTTGGTGATGAAGCCGAAGTAGCTGTGGAAAGGCAGGTCGAGGGCATCAGAGCACTGACCCCCTGAAGATCTAGAGGCAAGGGGCAGAGACGGAGGGCTTGGGGAGAGGACGGGCGCTCACGATCTGAAGGTGCCCGCTGCGGGTCCAGGTTCAGGAATAGTGCCCGAGACCCAGGAGGGGCCGGTGGTCAAATTCCCAGGTGACCAGGTGCCCCCACACGGGCTCTGCCTGGCCCGGGCCTCCTCCACCGCCCAGCCCCTCTCCTCTGACCCTGCAACGTCTGTCCCCATCTCCCCACCCCGCTACCCCGGCTGATCCGGGCACTTTGCCCTTCCAAACCTGCCCTCCCCTTCTTCCCGACCGTCCAGCAGGAGGGGCCGGTTCCGCAGTGCAGGCTCCGGGCCCCTCTCCAAGCGGTGGCCAATCTCATCTACTTCCTCAGGGCTTCGGGGTTTTTGCGGCCCCACCAGACGGGAAGCACACAGCACTATGGTCTGCTGCCCACAAACAAATCACAGGCCCGTCTCAAATAATCACAGTCACATCTAAGCCCGATGCTGCTCACTATCACGAAGGCCCGTCCTAGGCACTTCCTGGCGTTGACGCACACGGGTCCCTCGGGTCCTGACAGACCGGTGCGCACAGGGAAGGCCGGTCTTGACCAAAGACACACAGCCAGCCTGTGGCGGTGCTCGACGGCCACAGGGCAGTCTGAGATGGTGAGACCGCTCCGTCCAAACCCAGAGCGCCTACACATTCCCCCTGCCGCCAGCTTCGCGGTGGAGCAAGTTACAAATCTTCCTGCCTGCTCAGTGCCCCTCAAGGAGGGCATCTGACGTCACCAATGTCAGCGTGTGCAAGGGCACAGCGCCGCTCCGCGGGCCTTCCCAGCCCAGGTCCGCCCGCACCGCGCCAGCGTGGCCCTCTCTCCCGCCTGCAACTGCGCTGGGCGGGGCCCAACCTGGGCCTGAGCCTGGAGCTCGGCTTCCTGCAGAGACCGGCGGCTCTCCACCTTCTCCTGGAAGAGGCCCCAGGGTGAAGCGAGTGTCACCGGGGCTCGTGGTCGGAAGCTTCCAGCCAACTGTCTCCCTCCGACGGACGGGCCTTCCGCCACAGAACAGTCCGGCTCCCTTCCCAGACCGCCAGGGACCCGGCAGCCTGGCCTGTCTCCACCCCCACGCGCCGTGCTTGGGGCTGTGCTGGGCTCGGCCTCCTCTCTCCTTCAGCTAGGGCACTGGGATCTCCTGGGTCAGTCTGTGCCTGGGGAGGGAGCTGCACACGTGTGTGCAAACACACACACACACACACACACTCTCTCTCTCTCGCCCCTGCTCCAGGTGCATGTGATCAGCGGCCATTCCAGCCTCCCAGCCTGACTGCCCTCCGCACCAGCGTCCGGTCCTCTGCGGACCCAGGTGAACGCGCCTCACTCTCCCCGGGGCAGCTCCGCAGCTGCACCGGCTGATCCACATGACACACAGCTGGTCGACTGGCCAGGTCGTCCCCTGCAGGGCGGGCCCTCTGCAGCTCCAGCACCGGCCTCCCCACAAGATCCGGCCTCCCCACAAAATCCGAAGGCTTAGGTTTCTGCTGACACCGAGTTGCTGCCCAGCACCCCTGGCCACGGGGCCAGGTTGGGTACCAGTGTACCCCACGGCCTTGGTCAGCTGGGCCCCGACAGGAGAACCTGCTCCCCCACTCAGCCCTGGCTCATCTTCCGAGCTCTGACCCTGAGTCCCCAGCGAGTGCTCCTCCCCCACAGGCCAGCCTGCCAGTGCCCAGACGCCCCTAGGCACCCGCTGGCGCTCCCAGCACTTCACATTGTATGTCTGTGCATCTGTGTCCCCCGTCTGGTCCGAGAGCCCAGGTCCAAACACGTGCCGCGAGTTGGGGGGGCCCCCGCCACACAGGGGCAGGGGGAGCACAGGAGACTGGGTTTTGCGGGGACCCCGGGGGAGGAGCGGCTCTCACCAGCTGTTGCGGGGGTGACAGCCACAGAAGGAGATGTTCTTCATCTGGAAGAAGTGGCTACAGCGCTGGAACTGGGCAGAGACGGGCAGAGGCATCAAGTCAGACAGAGCAGGTCAGGGCCGCTCGGGCCAGCCAGGTGCTGTGCCCCCACCTCAGCAACGCCCAGGGCCCGGCCCCGGCCCACCTCGGGTCCTCCTCCGCTCAGACTCAGCTTGACGCCCCGCAGGGAGATCTCAAGGTCACAGGAGGCGGGAGGACGTAGGTGCACGGTCAGTTTCCGGGCAGTGGCAATCTGCGGGAAAGCCGAGGGGGAGAGGGTTCTCGGAGCCTGCGCGGGCCTCCCGCTCCCTGCGAGGTCTGCTGGTCTCTCAGAGCTCAAGACTCGGCCACAGAGACCGAGGCCAGATGCTGGAAGACGAGCAGTGGCCTTGGCCGCTGGGCCTCGCTCTGCACCCTGTGGTTCGTGCCCTTCGGTTCTCCCACTAGCTGCTCCTCTGGGCGCGGGTGGCCCAGGCCCTTCGGCTCCTCACTGCCTGCTCCCTGTGCCCTCATGGGTACTCCTGGGTGCAGGGCCCATCCTGCTTGCTGCCAGCCCGCACACCGGCCCAGGGCTGGCACATGGGCAGGCGTCGCCAAGTCTCTGCCATGTGAGCACAGAAGGGGCGAAGTGGCTCCAGGGAGAGAGCCACACAGTCCCCGCCCCAAGGGCCCACAGACGAGCGACAGGGACGGCAGCCACACTATGCCCCAGGTCCGCTGCTCAGGCAGCACGAATGGCTCAGGCGCCCTGTGCCCTCCCTGCGGCGGGACGGGAACTTCAGGGTCACCAAGGCCACGCCAGCTTCAGCTCCCGCCCACGCCACCCGCACACTGACCTTCTGCATGGCCGCACACAGGATGCCGTTGCCCTGGTGGCAGGGCACCTCCACGGAGCCCAGGAACTGCACATCGAACCGCTCCACCCAGCAGGGGCTCCGCTTGCTCCCTGGGGGTCACACGGGCCCAGGTCAGGGGCGGAGGAAGCACGTGCGGCAACAGGCTGCCCTTCGGGGACAGGCCTCACCCAGCAGGTCCTTGGCAGGGCCGGGCACCGCGTGGGCGTAGAAGGCCGGGAACACGCCGCGCTCTCCAGTGCGCATGTTGAAGCCGCGAAACCAGAAGTCGTCCTCCTCGGCTTCCACCAGCACAGGGTCATCCACATCCAGCTCCAGCTCATCCGGGTGTCTCGGGATGAACCTGAGGTCAGAGGGGGGAGGCTGCGCGGGCCTGGCTGGGGCCCACCTGGCAGCGTCCAGCACTGACTGTGGGTGACGCCGGGGCCGCCCGGGGGCCGGGCAACCGTACCTGAAGACGGCCCGGTGGGTCTGCTCCCTCTCCTCCCCGTTGACCAGGCAGGAGAACAGGCCAAAGGACTCTGTGCCTGAGAGACAGAGACGGGAGGGGCAGGGACTCGGAGAGGGCGCGGCCGCGGCCGAGTTCCCGAGGGGGGCCTGACCCCGCCCGTCAGCACGCAGAGCGCTCGGGCCGCGCCCCCAGCTCCCACTCACTGGAGGACCGAGAGGTGCTGTTGACAAACACGTTGAGAAACTTCTTGGAGAAGGTGAGGTCAGGGCTGTCCGGAGAGGCGTCTGCGGGGCCCTGCTCGGTGCCCAGCAGGGCGGCGCCGGCCTCCTCCTCGCTGGTCTCCCCAGCGCTGTCCTCCTCGCTGTCCTCGCCCAGGCCCGCACAGCGGCGCAGGCTCACCAGCTCCAGCTGCGTGTGCTCGTCCACCACCAGCGTGTACTTGACCGCGTCGTACACCAAGGAGGCGTCCAGCGGGGCCGCGGAGCCCGGGCCCCGGAGCCCGGGGGGCCCCGCCCTGTCCTCGGCCTCCTCCTCCTCCTCCTCCTCCTCCTCGTCCTCCTCCTCCGAGCACGCAGCCGAGCAGGCGCGGCCGGGGCGTGCGGGGTGGCCGGGGGCGGCCCACAGCGGCGTGATGGTGTCGCGCGTGGGGTTGCTCAGGAACAGGCACGGCCCAGGCTGGGCGGGGCCGGGCCGCGGCGCTGCTGGCGCGGGCGGCGGGGGCGCACAGAGCGTCTCCATGTCCACCAGCTCCACGCCGGGCCCCACGGGCACCGTGGGGTCCTGCGAGTGCGCGGCGGGCGGCAGCTCGGGGCCCGCGGGCAGGCGCGGCGCAGGGGACAGGCACTGGCCGGGGCAGCGGAGGGGCGAGGAGCCCTCGGAGATCATGCGGCTCACCAGGTTGCTGAGCAGCCAGGGCGAGTCCGCGTCCTCGCTGAGGTCGGGCTCGGACTCCGACCCGGACTCGTACTCGCTGTTGCTGTCGTCGGGGCCCACGGGCAGGAAGGCCGGGCGGCGCGGGGGCCCGGGCTCGGGCTCGGGCTCGGGCTCCGAGGCGGGCGAGGAGGCCTCTTCGATGGAGTTGGTGAGGTGCGAGGAGCGGCCGCTGCTGCTGCCGCCGCCGTCGCTGCTGAGCTCCAGCTCGGTCTCCGAGATGGACGAGATCATGCGCCCCAGGCGCGCGCCCGCGTCCTCGGAGTCCGAGCCAGGCGACGACAGCTCCTGGCTGCCGCGCCGGCCGCCGGGACCCTCGCTGGAGCGGCTCCTCAGGTCGGCCTCGATCCCGGGGTCCGAGGAGGAGGGCGAGGCCCCGCCGGGCGCGGGCGGGGCGGGCGCGGGCGCAGGGTTCCCTTCGCGGTCGCAACTTGGGGGCAGCACGGGAGCCTCGAGGGCGGCCTCTTCCGCGGGTGGGGGGGCCCCGGGGTGCTCTGTGGGAGGGAGGAGGTCACCCGGAGGCCCAGACCTCCCGGGCCCTGCAGGTCCTGCCCGCCTCACCTCTGCGGGGCTCCGGGGCCGGCGAGCAGAGCACCGTCTGTGACCAGGAGGCGGGGGGCGCCGGGGCGAAGCCCCCGTTGTTGTTGAGGGAGTCCTGGGGGAACAGCGGCACTGAGGCTCCGAGGCCCGGCTGCGGCCAGGGGCGTCGGTGCCACGTGGCACTCAGGACCCACCTGGGCGCCCAGCGTCGTCAGGTGCAGCGTGGTGGGCCGGTGCTTGTGGGGCTGCTCCAGGGACGGCGAGGGGATGAGGGGCTCCCCCGCGCCGGGGCCTCCTCCCTCCGTAGCCTCCCCATCGCCCCCCTCCTCCTCCTCTTCCTCCTCGTCGTCCTCCTCCTCCTCTTCTTCGTTGTCATCAATCATCTCAAACTCTTGGAAGTCGTCTTGGAAAGAGCAGATGGGGTGCGGCTGCTCCGAGCGCCCCAGGGAAAGGCTGTCCTGCAGGAAGGGTGGAGAGGCGGGCTGTGCGCGTGTGCAAGGCGACCCGGGGTCTCCGGCGCCAGGACAAGGGAGAGTGCGGGCCAGAAGCCCTTCCCGGGCACCCTGCCCTCCCTTTTCAAAGATCCACCCTGGACACTCCGATGCACTCTGTCTCTTGGGAAGGGCCCGAACTCCCCGACCAGATGACATATTCATTCTCCGAGAGGCCCCAGCCCTCCTTGTGACCTCATCTCAACTCGGTGCCATCACATCTGACGTGGGTATAGCCCCCGTCACGGCTGCCCCAGCCCCAGTATGAGGTTTGACCCCAGGGAGCACGGAGCTACATCACCAGCTGCTCTCTCTTTTAAAAAAAAAATTTGGAGACAAGGTCTTGCTAAGTGGCCCAAGCTAGACTCAAATGTATGACCCTCCTGACTCAGCCTCCTAGACAGCTGGGATTACAGGTGTGCGCCTCTAGTATTCTAACAGAGAATTCACCATTGCTGTACAGGGTTTTGATCTGGCTCCTTAAGCTGACTTCACACACCACCAGGACAGAACTGTGTCCGTGCGCTGCACTGAGGCACCCACTCCTAGGGCAGCACTGGGTGCACAGTGCACGTTCGGCGAGGGGAATCAACGCACACATGGAGAGAGAGACTGACGCACCAGCCCTGGCCTTGGGAACAGTCAACCCACCTGGCAGCGGCTGCGTCCTCCCTGCTCCACCCGCCTGGCTCAGCTCACCCTGGGACAAGACTGACACTTCCTCTGGAGGGCCTCTCGGGCTCCCTGAGGCCCGCGCCCCTGTGTGCAGTGGGGACGGACTGTGACACTGAGCAGCCACTGGCCTCTGACACGTCTGCCCGGCCCGGCTGCAAGCTCCCAAGGGCAGCCGTTCCGCGCCACTCCCAGCACCTGAAGGCCCCAGAACTTGCCACACGGAAGTTGTTCAGAGTGAATGAAAACGGAGAGAGTCAGACAGAGAAGAACCAGAGACAAGGTAGAAAACGTCCCAGGGCGGAGGCCACGGAGGGCTGAGGCGGAGGCGGAAGCTGGCGGGGCTCTGTCTCTGTGGGAAGTGGCCCTCAAAGAGGGGCAAAGGTCCCCTCCCTCCCCAGAGAGGTGCTGAGGTCCGGGCGTGTGTCAGGAAGGGGAGCAGGAGCCCAAGGAAGCCCCAGTGCCAAGAGCTGATGACCAGCCAGGGATCCCAGTCTCCTAGTGAGTTCAGACTCACGCCAAACCCAAGGGGACACTAGGCAGAACCCAGGGACACCCCGCGGTTCTGTGCACCCAGCCTTTTCCCCACCTTCTCGCAGTGGTCCGAGTCATAGCTGAGGCCCAGGCCACAGTCGTCGGTGATCTCAGACAAGTCTTCATCATCAAATTCTTCCAGGCTTATGTCCTGGGGAGGCCTGAGGAGGAGGCCAGGGTCAGGGAGCCACCAATCCCGGACTCCCGCCCAGGAGCTGGTCTGGGGACAGCTTGGAGACTTCCACCTCCCGGGCCCCAGCTGCCCTGGACTTTGCCATCATCTGGGCCCCCAGCTCTGCCGTCCAGGGGCGCCCTTCCCCCATCCCCCAGCCAGCCAGCCTGGAGGAGCCACCCCTCCCCCTCTGGGCTGCGGGCCCCTATGGGTCCCAGTCTCGGCCTCGGGGGAGCCAGCAGGAGCCAGCAGGAGCCAGTAGGAGCCAGCAGGAGCCAGCAGGGGGAGGGGAGCTGAGGCTGCGGCGCGCGGGGTGGGGGGGCTGCTCTCGCGTGTGACCCGCTCCAGGCCTATATGGAGAGGTCCGACTCCCCCCCAGCCCTCCCCGCCTCCCCGGGGCTTTCATCCCTCCCCGCCTGGGCCTGACGGCCTGGCCGGCCTCCGCCAGGGAGAGAAGGCCCAGCAAGGCCAAAAGGACACTCGAGGCGCAGCCCGCGCGCCCCGCCGGCATCCTGGGCCCGGGCAGGGCCGCGCCCGCGCTGGGAGCCGCGCCGTCCCGGCGGCCGTGGGCCAGGGGAGGTCGGCCCGGACGGCAGAGGCAGAGCGAGGGGAAGCCCGGCCGGGCGGCCTGCAGGGCTCAGCGGGGCCGGGCCTGGGCCCGCGGCGTGGCCGGAGCGGCGCCTACCTGCAGCCGGGCGGCGACAGCGAGTGGAAGGTGGAGAGGGAGAACATCTCCGCGCGATCCGCCATCTTCCCGGGAAAGGCCGGCGGCTGCGGGGGGCAGGGATGAGCGCCGCGGCCCGGCCCCGCCCGCCCCACGCGCCTCGCGACACGCCCTGCGACACCCGCCCGCCGCGCACCTCGCGCCCGCCAGGACGCCGCGGCAGCGCGCGGGGGAGCGGAGGGGAGCCGGGGGCAGCGGAGCGGGGCGGCGGGGGCGGCGCGGCGGGGCGGGGCCGGGCGCGGCGGGGGCGGGGCCGGCGGGGCGGGGCGGGGCCGGCGGGGCCGGCGGGGCCGGGGCGCCGGGCGGGCCGCACCAGCCGGGACGGGGCTCGGCGGAGGCTGCGGAGGCGCGGGCTGCGGCGGCGGTTCCGGGCGAGGGCCAGGTGAGCGGAGCGGCGCGGCGGGCGGCTCGGTCGGGTGCGGCGGCGCAGGCGTTACACGGGAGTCGGGAAGCGGCGGCGCGGGCCTGCGCACCTCGGCCGGGCTGCGGCGCGGTTTGCGGAGGGGGCGGCCCGCCGAGGGTGGGCGCGGCCCCGGGCCTCGGGGTGCCGGGAGACCGAGCGCGAGCGCCGCCCCGGCCCGGCGCCGCGGGAGCTGTCCCCACTCGGGTGCTGACCGGCCCGGGTGGCGCTGTCCGTCTTCGGGTGCTGACCGGGGCGGGCCGGAGCCGCTGCCCTCGGCTGGCGGCCGGGGGACGCCGCGACAGAGCTGTCCCCCGCGGCGGTGCTGATCGTTGCCGCGAAGACGCCTCCCGGCCGAGCTGCACGACACAGCTGCCCGAGTCCGGTTCCGGGCGGGCAGCTAGAGGCTAACACTGAACTGCAAGTGCATCATACAAACGGGGCGCCTGCATGGGAGTGTGGAGGGACAGTGGGAGAGCCGGTCAGCCCGAGGCAAGGCTCAGGCGGCGGAGGAAACGGCTTCCTGAGACTGGAGACAAGCTGTCTGGTAAGGAGCGCTGCGGGGAAAGCGATGGTGAATTTGCGGATCGGGGTGGATGCGGGCAAGTGGGAGAGGAGGAGCTGGGGAGGCTTCGTGGAGTTTTACCTGTGGGAGCCTCCACGTGGTCCCACAGCACGGGTGGAGCGTCAGCAGTCGTGGGTTCGGAGAGACTATACTGCCCATCTTTATTTTGCCACTTTGTCAACATGAGACCAATTGCTCAGTCTATCGGGACGTCCATTTCTTCATCAGCACAACGATACTATGAGGATATGTGACCTGCAGAAGCCCAGGCATAAGCCCCAAGCACAAGACCCACTCACAGCCACTCGGTGTTCTTCCTTCCTGTGTTCCTCACACTGAGTTCCCCTTCTCCCTGCCACCCAAGACCACTCTGTCCATCTCAGGGATCCAGCGGTGAGAAGCACTTTCTTCTTGAGGGGTCTGTGCCACTTACATCATGCACCTACACAGATGGCAGCACTGAGGTCCACAGGAAGCTGAGAGGTCCTTCCCACTTTGTTCCTCCCTCCATTTATAAGGCCATTAAGTGGTAGTCTCCCTGCTGCCTTCCTCACTACTCACTGTCCTGACTCCTCCTTTAACTCGTGTGTGTGTGTGTGTGTGTGTGTGTGTGTTGGGCATTTGGGGGCAGTGCTGGAGATTAAAGAATGTTTTAGTACTTCTGTCTCCCACTGGACCATCATAGTGTGAACCATTAGTACAAAGCACAATGCTGCTTTGATTTTTAAGGGAAGACTTGGGACAGCCACACATCTCCAACGGTACTGACCACAGCATTCCTCAGAACATAGGATGGATGACAGAAGACATAATCGCAAACCATCACTCTTTTATTCTACTCATACTGCACAGAAAAAGAAAATGCCAATGGCTAAAATTGCACACAGAAATATTTACTAAGGATGAAAAGCTGGACTAAGGCTACAGCTCTGTGGGAGGGCAGTTCCCTAGTATGCCAAAGGCCTAGGGTTCAATAATCAACATCACACACACAAAAATAAAGTCACATCTTCTTGAAGATGTTCTCGTGACCAATAACTTCCCTACCTTCTAAATCTTAAGTGTTTCATTCTGTGTGCACAACCTCCTGATTTTCTTGCTCTGTTATATTACAATACTCATAATTCTTTCACTCCCTATGTGCCACCTGCCAATGGGGTGTAACAAATTATCCTCAAATTGTGTGGCCTACAAATGCCAACTGACTTATTTACAGTTTGAAGTCAGGGACTTTGGAAGGACTCTGATGGGAATTGTTGCCAGGGTCTCTCCTTGGGTACAGGCACGGGTGGGTTGAGCTGGGTGTCTGCAATGGCTTGCCCAAAGGATGTCTGCTGGTACTGGATGAGGTCACCCCAGCACCTGCCAGGGCCTTTCCAGCTGGTGACCTCAAGGTCATCCAGGGCCACGTGGAAGCTGCACGACCTCTTCTAACCCAGCCTTCAAAGTTATGTGGCACCATCTCCGCTGTGTCTCTTCATCGTGGCAGTCACAGCCTGTACAGAACCAAGAGAGGACTCCTATACCTACCTCTCCCTGGGTATCAAAGAATTTGGTAGCTGTGCTATGGAACCACCACGAATCCCCAGTCTGTGATCCTCCTTTCTCAATGTCCACTCAAGTCCCTTGTTACAATTAATCCTCTCTTTTGTATCACCTATTTCTTCTCTTCTGGATTCCTACCAGCAAACAAGCATAATCTGATGTTAAAGTAAATGGTATATGGACCGGGGATATAGCTCAGTGGCAGCGGGCCTGGTATCTCCCCCCAAAAAGGTAAATGGTGTTTTTAAAAAAAAATTTTATTTTTGAGACAGGGTCTTGCTTTGTAGTTCAGGCTGGCCCTGAGCTCACTGTGTAGCCCAGGCAAGCCTGGAACTCAGCAATCCTCCTGCCTCTGCCTCCCGAGTACTGGGATGACAGGCGTGAGCCACCACGCCCAGCATTGTATGTGGTTACCGGGATTGAACTCAGGACCTTGGGCTTGTGAGGCAGGCGCCGAACCACTGAGCTAAATCTCCAGCCCCAAAATGATATATTCTTATCTCTCTTTGCATAAGGCATCCAGAATTATGGGTAATGGGCTGGGGATTTAGCTCAGTGGTTCTGGCATCTACCTGGCAAGCACAAGGTTATGAGTTCAATCCATGGTACCACCTACCACAATACTGGGCGTGGTGGCTCACACCTGTGACTCTGTCTCAAAAAAGCTAAAAATATTAATATTAACAGTAACAATACTGTTCTGGCATAAATGCAATGACATTTAAAAGGTCATTCTTATGGTTTAAGAAGGCTCACAAATAATTATACTTTTCAGAAAACAGATTTCTGCCAGTCCAGAAGAACATTATGATAATGAACCAGAGTTGAAGTTTTTTACAAAACTGCTATCAGGGAGAAACTGTCTTTGACATATACATGTCTTCACAGGCTCCTTCATATAAAGCACATGCCCAAGGACAGTTTTGTTGGGCACAGAATAGGATTAAACACATTGACAGTCTTCACACTGCACCAGAGAGGACTGCGCTGGCAAAATGAGATCTCAGAATCACAAGCCCTACTTCCCTTTACAAATGCAAAGCATTCCGATAGAGAGCAAGCTAGAATATTTGGTGAGCATAGCTTCCCAGGCTCCTCAGTGAGGTAGTGAAGTTGGAAGCAATTAGGATATAGATGGTGGGTGGAGATTTACCGCAAATGTCTACCCACAAATTTGTCATCTTAGAAGTTCAGCATAATCGCCTTCTTTGGCTAACAAAACTGTCTTTGTCCACCTATGCCTCCCAGATTAATATTTAGGTTCTAGGTACAGTCCAGCCAGGCCACGGGGTAGATAATAACGGCCCGGGAGCTGGACAGCCTGCTCTTCCCCTCATTACTCAGCTTCCCTTCTACCTACCTGAGGTTCCTGCACCTGTGAATAAACTGCTCTGACTCCAAACCTTGTCTCAGATTTTGCTGCAAGAATTCGAGGATGAGGGCTGGGGATTTAGCTCAAGTGGTACCGCACCTAACCTGGATGCACAAGGGCCCGAGCTCAATCCCTGGTACCACACACAAAAAAAATTCGAGGATGGTCTCCATTGGGACACTCACACTCAAATTATCAAAGCCTAAACTAGCATCTTATTCTTCCTGAACAACACAAAGACCCTAAAATTATTTGTTTTAGTACTTTAAATTCCTTTCTATATTCTTCACCACCCTTTTTTTGGTATTTTGTTTTGAGACGGGGTCTCGCTTTGTAGTTCAGGCTGGCCCTGAAATCACTGTGTAGCCCAGGCAAGCCTCGAACTCAGCAATCCTCCTGCCTCTGCCTCCCGAGTGCTGGGATGACAGGCGTGAGCCACCACGCCCGGTTTATATTCTTCATTCTTTCTTCATGTCAGACAGTGATGCCACTTTCTTCTCTTCTGCAGAATATTTGTGAGAGTTTTCTAGGGTGAGATCTCTGGGTGGTGAACTTACTCTGCGTTCTGGTTATGAGAGCTTTCACCGGTACAGAGCTGCCGGCGGCCCCTCACTCCCTCTGGCTCTGGTGGCCACGGAGGCCGGCCGGGCTCCCAGCGCAGGGCCTTGGACCGCGCCCTCCCCTCCCTTGCCGCCTCTCCCGGCCTCTTCTCCTCTGACCCCCATCTCTCTCCCCATGTGACATGTGCTCCATGCATCCTGCAGGTGCGTCCTGTTTGTTGTCTGTCTGTCCTCCTGGAAGGCAGGAGGCGCATGTGGTCACAGACAGGCCCACAGAGAGGGCGACCGCACGTGGACAGGGACAGTCCTCCGCAGGCCAGAGAGGCCCTGGCAGACGCCAGCTCTGCCAACCCTCCGTCTAAGGCTTCTGGCTTCCCAAACCGAGACAACACATCGCCACCGTGGGAGCCGCCCAGCCCGGCTCACAGAGTCCGCAGTGAGGCGGTGAGCATCTGCCATTATGCCAGCCTCACTGTCCTGCCCTCTGCTTCTGCCACCACCCGGAGACGCTACGTCTGCCTCCCACTGGCAAGTACTTTTCTGTACTTTCCAGTTACACATGGAATTTCTTGGACTTTGACATTCTCAGACTTCAATCAGGCATAACTCCACGTGGATTTTTTCATATCCCTCTGAGGCTCACTGAACTTAGCATTATAAATTCCTGTTTCTCTAATGTAGAAAGGCCATAGCCATTCTCCTATAATCCTAGCATTTTGGAGACTGAGGCAGGAGGACCTCCATGTGTTCAAGGGCAGCCTGGTCTATATTTGAGACCTTATCTCAAAAAATCTAAAACAAATGGAAATCCATTAAAAAAAAAAAAAGAGCCATTCCCTCTTTAACGGTGATCTCTACGCCACCCCTTCTCCTGAGCCTCACACAGGCCTGTGTCTCCAGCCCTTTATGCTTTGTGTCTCCGCAGGTGCTATTCTACATATTATATTCACGTTTTTTTGTTTTTTTTTTGCTTTTTGGAGACAGGGTCTTGCTTTGTAGTTCAGGCTGGCCCTGAGCTCACTATGGTGCCCAGGCAAGCCGCCGCGAACTCAGCAATCCTCCTGTCTCTGCCTCCCGAGTGCTGGGATTACAGGCGTGAGCCACCACGCCCAGCATTATATGTGGTAACCGGGATCGAACTCAGGTCCTTACGCTTACGAGGCAGGCGCCGGAACCACTGAGCTAACCCTCCGGCCCTCACGTTTATTTTTTAGTTCACCCATTCTCTCTTTGGCTGTTTATAATCTGCTCATAAAGCTGTATGTTGAGTTCTACTTTCATTGATTGAAAGTTCAATTAAAATTTCAACTAAGAACTTTTAGACCTTCTACTTGGTCCTTTACAGACTGCTTGTTTAGTCTTTTTTTTTTTTTTTTTTTTTTTTTGAGACAGGGTCTCACTTTGTAGTTCAGGCTGGCCCTGAGCTCACTATGGTGCCCAGGCAAGCTGCCGCGAACTCAGCAATCCTCCTGTCTCTGCCTCCCGAGTGCAGGGATGACAGGCGTGAGCCACCACGCCCAGCATTGTGGTATGTGTTGTTGATTGTTGGTGGGCGTGAGTCTCCACGCCCAGCATTCTATGTGGTTGCCGGGGATCGAACTCAGGACCTTGTGCTTGCGAGGCAGGCGTCGGAACCACTGAGCTAACCCTCCAGCCCTGCTTGTTTAGTCTTTATATTTTTCTGCTCTCTGTTGTCAACACTGCTTTCCATTACATATGTTGAACTCTTTTATATTGTCTGCTGGTTTCGTTCTGAAATATGCTGACTCTAGTTACGGACAGCTCATTCTCATGAGACCTCATTGTCCTCCTTTTGAATTGGCTTTGTAACTGCCAGCTGCTCGGACACCCTGGGCTGTGTTTATAGAAGACTGGAAGGCCGAGGAGGAAGGTGGGCACCTGCACCCAAGTGCCTTCGTCCATCCAGGCAGCTGTAACAAAATACCCTTCAACGCGGTGGCTTAGAAAGAAACTCGTGCTCCTGGGTCCGGAGGTACCAGCAGACCCAGTGTCTGGTGAGGGCCCATTCCTCACGGGTGCCATCTTCTTCTCATGATGGATTGATTTTTACAGTGCTAAACAGTGAACCCAGAGCCCCACACATGTTGGGACTCTGCCACTGAGCCAGACCTCCTGTACTTTTTAAAATATTACTTTGAGGCAGGGCCTCACTATATTGCCCAACCTGGCCTTGAACTTATGATCTTATTGCCTCAGCAGCAATACTTTAGTGCTGAGATTACAGGAATGTTCCAACATGCCTGGCAATCCTATGCAGTAGGACCTCAGGGCTGTTACACCAAGTACTAATCTCAGTCATAAGAAATCTACACTCTTGACTCACTTACCTCCTAACCCATAATAACACACTGGAGGTTAGGATTTCAATATATAAATTGGGGGCATAAAATTCAATTAACAGCATTTTTTGAGACAAGGTCTTACTATGTAGTTCAGGTTGGCCTAGCCTTGAACTCACTATGGAGCTGAGGCTGGTCTTGAACTTGAAGCAATCCTACTGCCTCAGCCTCCCAACTGCTGGGATTATAGGCGTGTGCTACCACACTTGGCTCAGAGAAGCTCTTTAAAAGAGAGTAATAAAATCCAGGCACCTGACAGTATAATAGGCACAATAATGTCCTGCACCCAATATAAAATGTTTCCTAGACCTGAAATAAGGAAGTAAAAACTTGGAGCTAAAATCAGTCAAAAGAGACTCAAGAAGGACAGAAATGATGAAATAGATAGGCATGAATTTTAGAATAGGTATTACAAATATACCTGTGGGTTTAAAAAAAAAAACATGAAAATAATGACCAAAGAAATAGAAAAAGAAGATGTGCAACTGTGAGGGATAAAAATGCAGTAGAAGGGGGCCGGAGGGTTAGCTCAGTGGTTCCGGCGCCTGCCTCACAAGCGCAAGGTCCTGAGTTCAATCCCCGGTAACCACATATAATGCTGGGTGTGGAGACTCACGCCCACCAGCAATCAGTACCACATCCCACAGTGCCGGGTGTGGTGGCTCACGCCTGTAATCCCAGCACTCGGGAGGTAGAGACAGGAGGACTGCTGAGTTCGCGGCGGCTTGCCTGGGCTACATAGTGAGCTCAGGGCCAGCCTGAACTACAAAGTGAGACCCTGTCTCAAAAAAAAAAAAAAAAAAAAAAAAAGAAGCAGCCAGAGAAGGAGGAGGAGGAAGAAAAGGAGAGAGAGAGAGGGAGGGGAAAGAGGAAAACATAGAAGTTTTTAAGAAATAATGGTTGCTTTCTTTCTTGAGTCCTAAGGATTGAACCCAGGGTCTGGAGAGTACTGAGTTACATCCATTTTTCTTTCTTTTTTTTTTTTGAGACAGGGTCTCGCTTTGTAGTTCAGGCTGGCACTGAGCTCACTATGGTGCCCAGGCAAGCTGCCTCGAACTCAGCAATCCTCCCGTCTCTACCTCCCAAATGCTGGGATTACAGGCGAAAGCCACCACGCCCGGCATTGTGGTATGTGGTATTGATTGCTAGTGGGCATGAGTCTCCACACCCAGCATTATATGTGGTTACTGGGGATCAAACTCAGGTCCTTGCGCTTGCGAGGCAGGCGCTGGAACCACTGAGCTAACCCTCTGGCCCTCCATTTCTTTCTTAAGACAACAACTCTCTGGCTGGAGATTTAGCTCAGTGGTTCCAGCGCCTGCCTCACAAGCAAGCACAAGTACAAGGCCCTGAGTTCGATCCGGTAACCTCATACAATGCTGGGTGTGGTGACTCACACCCACCAGCAATCAACACCACATACCACAGTGCCGGGCGTGGTGGCTCACGCCTGCAATCCCAGCACTCGGGAGGCAGAGACAGGAGGATTGCTGAGTTCAAGGCTTAACTGGGCTACATAGTGAGGTCAGGGCCAGCCTGAACTACAAAGCCAGACCCTGTCTCAAAAACAAACAAAAACCACAACTCTCTAAACTGCCCAGCTGCCCTTGAACTTTGTTTCTTTTTTGAGACAGGGTCTTGCTTTGTTGTTGAGGCTGGCCCTGAGCTCACTATGTAGCCCATGAAAACCTCAAACTCACAGCAATCCTCCCAAGTGCTGGCATTACAGGCATGAGCCACCACACCCAGCACTGTGGTGTATGATCACCAGGGACCAAACTCAGCTCAGGGCCTAGTGCTTGCCAGGCAGACACCAGAACCACTGAGCTAAATCCCAGGCCCTCATGCACTAATTTCTTCAAGAGTTCGACTTAACCTATTTTCCAGCAGGTTTAGTGGTTCTATTTTACTATTTAGACCTTTTGGTTTTTTTGAGACAGGGTCTCGCTTTGTAGTTCAGGCTGGCCCTGAGCTCACTATGTAGCCCAGCCAAGCCTGGAACTCAGCAATCCTCCTGTCTCTGCCTCCCGAGTGCTGCGATTACAGGCTTGAGCCACATGCCATGTGGTATTGATTGCTGGTGGGCGTGAGTTACCATGCCCAGCATTGTATGTGGTTACCAGGGATTGAACTCAGGACCTTGTGTTTGCGTGGCAGGCGCCAGAACCACTGCGCTAAATCTCCGGCCTAACCTTTATTTATATTTAAAGACACTATACATTTTATATACCCATCACAGTCATGTTCAAAAATATTTAGGTCTTTGATCCATTTTTATTTTAATTTAGTGCATTTAGTGATTTAATTCTAATCTTAGGCAGGTTGAAGCCCAGTTTGTCCAGCACCGTTTTTCTGGGGTTTTCTTTTGTTTTTTGGTTTTTTTTTGAGACAGTCTTGCTTTGTAGTTTAGGCTGGCCCTGAGCTCACTATGTAGCCCAGGCAAGCCTGGAAGTCAGTAATCCTCCTGCCTCTGCCTCTGCCTCCTGAGTGCTGGGATTACAGGTGTGAGTCACCACGCCCAGCACTGTGGTACTGGCACTGATTCCTGGTGGGTTTGAGGCACCACACCCAGTATTGTTGTATGTGGTTACCAGGACTGAACCAGGAACCTAGTGCTCGCTAGGCAGGCACTGGAACCACTGAGCTAAATCTCCAGCCAACAAATTCTTTTTTTTTTAATTGAATTCTTTATTGGTACAATTTATATACATCTCAAAATCACATATAACATTGGGAAATTTGTACCAGTATATGCCACAAGTTAATTCTCATTTTTACCCATATCCCTAACAAATTCTTTAAATGACACAATTACTAAGATTCAAATCTTTCCACAATGAAAATTTCACACCCAGATTTCTTTACTGGTGAATTCTAACACTTAAGGAATAAACAGAAAAATAAACAGAAAAAGACCAATCCTATATAAACCACTTCAAAAAGTAAGAGGCAAAAGCTTTCCCAATTCATATTGTTTGTGTTGTTGTTACTTTTTAAAAATCTTTATTGGTGGGCTGAAGGGTTAGCTCAGTGGTTCCAGTGCCTGCCTCGCAAGCACAAGGTCCTGAGTTTGATCCCCGGTAACCACATACAATGCTGGGCGTGGAAACTCACGCCCACCAGCAATCAATACCACATACCACAGTGCCAGGCATGGTGGTTCACACCTGTAATCCCAGCACTCAGGAGGCAGAGGCAGGAGGATTGCTGAGTTCGAGGCTCGCCTGGGCTACATAGTGAGCTCAGAGCCAGCCTGAACTACAAAGCGAGACCCTGTCTCAAAAAAAAAAAAAAAATCTTTACTGGGGGGCCAGAGATTTAGCTCAGTTGTTCCGGCACCTGCCTCGCAAGTGCAAGGCCCTGAGTTTGATCCCCGGTAACCACATATAATGCTGGGCGTGGAGTCTCACGCCCACCAGCAATCAATACCACATACCACAGTGCCGGGCGTGGTGGCTCACGCCTGTCATCCCAGCACTCGGGAGGCAGAGGCAGGAGGACTGCTGAGTTCCAGGCTTGCCTGGGGTACACAGTGAGCTCAGAGCCAGCCTGAACTACAAAGTGAGACCCTGTCTCAAAAAAAAAAAAAACTTTATTGGAACATTATATATACACATCGTGATCACACTCAATATTGAGAATTTGTACCAGTATATTACATGATTTCTCATTTTTTCCCATTCCCCTACCTGCCCTACAACCCCGTCCCCTATGTACATAAGCTTTGTTTCCCTTTTTTTCAATATTTTTTCTTTACTGGTATATTGTATATACACATCATAATCACACTTAATATTGGGAATTTGTACCAGTAAATGACATGATTTAATTCTCATTTTTTGTCCCTTTATTACCATCACATTTTTCCTTTCCACTTGTTACATACCCTGACACCCATTTCCCTTTGAATATTTTCTATTTCACAATACAGCTCATTTACATCTTCAGTTTCTCATACCAGAGAAAAGAATGACATTCATACATCTGTGACCTATTTATTTCACTTATGAGTATGTCCTAAAGGTACATTCATTTGACTATAAAAACTCAAAATTATCGTTTTTATGACAGAGTAATACTCCGTTTTATAGAAAAACCACATCTTCTTCCAATTTTAGTATATGTGCTGCCAAAGATGCACAAAAACCACATCTTCTTTATCCAGTCTCCAGTTGATGGGCATTTGGGGTGTTTCCAAGATTTGGCTATCACAAACTGAGCTGCTATGAACATGGTGCACAAATGTCACTGTGATATGAATCATTTCTTTAGTGTACATACCTAACGGGAATAGCAGGGTCAAATGGGATCTCCAATCCAAGTTTTTTGAGGAATCTTCATACTGATCTCCATGATGGCTGCACCAATCTACATTCCCACCAACAGTGGAAAAGGGTTTCCTTCTCATTTTTTAGACAGGGCCTATGTAGCTCAGGCTAGACTTTAATTCAATATACAACCCAGGCTGGCTCTGAACTAACGGAGATCCTCTCCCTCAGTTTCTTGAGTGGTGGGATTATCCGCATTTGCACTTGTTAGGCAGGCACCAGAACCACTGGGCTAAACCTCCAGCCCAATACAGCATTTTTATCAGTGTAAGCTCCTAACAAGCCAACCAGCCAGTTATAACTATGTGTGGTACTTGAGCCAAAACACCGAACTCAAACACCATTTCCCTCTGAAATGCACTCACCTTGGTAAATTTTAACCTGGTGGTTCTTGCCATCACACTCCGTAATCCATTATTGCACACAGCCCACAAGAGTTCTCGTTTAAACTGGAAAATATGTTTTAATGTGTTTATTTTAACTTCCTCTGAATCCACAGCCTGAGACAAAGCCCTGAGAACAAGTGATTGGTTCTGGAAGTGATCCCATGAAACAGAAGTAGGAGTGACAAAAGAAAGGGGGTTCACACTTTAAGAATGTGTTACCCAGGCTACTGCTTTGGGCAGCAGAACATTCCTTTCACCATGTCCTCTGAGAAACGCACAAAGCACCTCTTGGGACTGCCCACTCCTCAGCAGCGGGCACTCGTCTCCAGTGGGCTCTGGTGCTGGAGAAGGCCTCGCGCAGAATGCACTCACCTTTCTGTGCCTGAGACGCAGCTCTGTAAGTCCCATGCCACCAAAGGCGGGCTGGGGCTTCAGTCACCACACTGTCCACATGAAGGCTTCTCTGACACAGCGCTTCAAGGGAAAGGCTGGCTACAGCTTCCACAAAACCTTAATGTAAAGTTAGTAGAATACAATCCCCACCATTATAACTGATTTTCAGTATCTTCCAACCCGCCTCTCCCTCAGCCAGCATTTCGGTGACCAATATCACTTCTCTCATGGTGTCACCTTCATCCCTGAGGAAGGTGAGGCCCCAGTCACTGAAACTGCCTTGCACTGTTAGGATCTGGTAGGAAATGCCCAGACCTGTGAATCCTCTAAGGGCCAGCATGACTCCTGCTCACCCCGTTATGTGGCAGCAAACAACCTACATCCTCACAATGGCCAAAATCTACTCTCTCTGTTTTGGTTACTTTTCTCATTTTTGAGACAAAATAGCTGACATCCAAAGTTAAAAGAGGAAAGGTTTACTTAGCTCACAGTTTGTAGAAGTTTCAGTTCAGAGTTGGCTGGCTTCAAAGCAGGGCAGCAGGGTAGCTCGGCCGAGGGGCACTGCAGAAGAGAAACAGTTCATGGCAGGCAGAAGGCAGCACGCAACAAACCCTCTTTCTGTCCCTGAGGGCTGCTAGCACTTATATCCAGGGTGGGCTACCCTTAATCCTACTCAGAACCATGCCAAACCAGTCAGTGGACTAATTTAGTAACCACACACCCTTGATCCCAGTGTCACACAGCCTAGATCCAGCCGACTCTGAAAAGCCCCACCTTTGAGGGCAGGAGGCTGAAGTTCTTCCCTCGTTGGGGAAGGAGACTGGGAGCACAGTCATGGACAGATTGCACTATCAGCGGATGGCTGGTAGTTGGCTCCCTGCCAAGAGCTTGACAGCCATGGATGACACCAGAATGACTGACAGTTTAGAACTGACAGGGCTATTACCCTTTGGCAGATAATGAAGTTTACTACACTCATACAGCCTTATACACTGTACATGTGGAGGTGTGGCCATAATAGCCTTAGGAAAAGAAGAGGGAAGGTTAAATGAATATAAGTAAACATTCTAAGAAAACAATACAAAAACATTCTGTGAACATGTAATCAGAGGGCAGAGAGCACCAGGACCTGCCTATCTTCCACCAGCCACTTTTGGCAGGGGCCTCAGCATTCCTGGGATGAGTATGCAGCAGCCACGAGTCCTCAAGTGACACTAACATGGGAACATCTAGATATAACAATCTCCTCTTCCCTGTTAGCCTGTCTACTGCAGGAACTGAGTGGCATGGTGGTATATGCAGGTTCTGGTACAGGAGTGGTATTGTTTTCTTCCTACTAGTGGACATCCCTTCATGCCAGTGTTTCCTTCATGGAAACCAGGCTCTACTCTTACAGACCTCACAGATGTGTATTCTACATGCAAGTTGCTGGGGATCATGGTAAGAAATAGCTAATCCCAATCCTCTGTCCTAAACCCTCACAGTCTACCTCCTGGAGAGCACAGCATCCACATATGAAGCTGTGATTCACTGAAAATACTGCAACCCCTCAGGATACTGTCCTACAGCGGGGACCTTTGCTGTGTCTTTAAGGCATCATTCCATCTTTCTATTGGTCTGGCTGCTTGTGGATAATGCAGAACATCAGAGAAGCAGTGTATTCCATGACAAATCACATTGCCACACCTTTCATTATCAAATGAATGTTTTGGCCTAAGGCAATGTTACATAGGATCACATTTGGGAAATAGAGCATTCTCTAAATTCCTACATAGTGGTGTTGTCACAAAAATCGTAAATAAAACAATTAAGTTCTAAATCATGGCTCACTGAGGCAAATCCAACAGAAAGATCTGCACGCCAAAGATCCACGAAGGTAGCACCCACTTTATTTAAGCCTACCAGGGCAGCCTGCATTCCAACACTGAAGTGACTGATGCTGTCTTAATGCAAGATGGGGCTGGTTATATTTTTAGGAAGGGTGGGGTTGCTGAGCTAGAGCACTGGCCATTTTTCCATTGGTTGCAAATTTGTGTGTACAGATCCAGCAAATTCACTGGCTCATCTGACAGTTCAAGTAGCATATTCGTTGGTTAGTCTTACAGTCAATTGAGGTCTAGCTACATTTAAGGGGGAAAACAATCAACAAATTTACTTACAAAGACATTCTTGAGTTTTCTCTAGTAATTGGTCAGACACTCAATAGCAGTAAAACTTGGCTAAGCCCTGATAACAGGGAGACCATGTTGATGGCAGAACCTACACTTGTGTTACGATGGCACCCTGACCCATGGCCCACTGTACAAGCACGGGGTAGTCAAAGGCAAAAGCTACCTGAGCCGGGCGTGGTGGCTCACGCCTGTCATCCCAGCACTCGGGAGGCAGGGGCAGGAGGATTGCGGAGTTCGAGGCTTGCCTGGGCTCCATAGTGAGCTCAGGGCCAGCCTGAACTACATAGCGAGACCCTGTCTCAAAAAAAAAAAAGGCAAAAGCTACCTGATCTTATCCAACCTACTGTATAACGACTCTTTTGCAACAGATTAGCCCAAGGCAGACTCATTTGGGGACCATTCCCTGGGCCAGCTGCTTCCCCAAATCGTCCTGTCTCCAGTCTGCCCCTCTTGCCCTTTCCTGACCAAGGAGCAAGATATCATCACAACCCAGAAGTCCATACGTACGCCTCTGACGGGCCACTGCTCTCCTACTCCCCACACACACAACGTATCCAAGTGTAAGGCTTGCAGCTCTGGCCCCTGCAGATTGCCCTGTACTTGAGAGCTGCTCCGAACTGGACTGCCGGACAGCAGCAGTCACTTCCTCCTAACGCACTGTGGTGACCCATCAGAGTCAGACCCAATTTTTTTGTTTTGTCAAGAGACAGGCATCGGGCAACACAGCAGGAGCCAGACGGCAGCCACCTTTCCTTACAGGTGACCACTGCCTTCTGCATACGCTTGGAGTCAACCCCGAGGACCCCGATTTTGTTGCACCACGAACTGCTCGTCACTGAGTCTGCCTGACCGACTGACTTGGCGGACCCGACAACACCTAGTCCAGGCCAGGCAGACGCGGTTGCACGGTCCTCTGATGCAGCGCGGTCAGGCGCTCAGCCTCTGCTTGGGTCTGGCAGCACGCCGGGTGCTGCTTTCACCCAGTGCCAGGCGCCGCCCCAGAATCCTGGGCGTGTGCGCTGCGAGGGCTAGCTGAGGCACCACGCCGGGGTCTTACCTTCCACCAGTGAGGCCAACCGAGCCCACTGGTCCAGAGGGGACCCTGTTCCTCAGTCTGGAGCCTCAGCAGAGCCGGCCCTTTCCTCCAGGCTGCACCTGAAGCTGGTAGTTTTCTAAGCTACCCCACTATTGTCAGGTGGCGTTCCCATGTATGGCACACGCTGACTCTGAAGCTGACAGGTGCATCAAGTGCCATGTCTCCTTGATAAGGACGTATGATGCAGTGACTTGTCCTTACCTTAAAAGTGATGTCCTGACTTCTCCCTAGAACGCTGCATCCCTAAGAACTTCACTGATGTTCATTAACATGATGAGTTCCATAACCCAAACATTTATCCTTTGACATTTACAGTTTTGCAAAGGCAAATGCTCTCATCACTTTCTTTTTCACCATGCCCGTTTAGTGCAATGTCATCAATTGTATGCGGAATGTCCAGATGACAAAGTCCCAATGGACTAGACTGTAACAGGGAACAGTAGAGTTAAAGCAGCCTTGGAGCAAGATAATGGGGATGCTTGTCTCTCCTTTATAAACCTTAACTGCTCTTTTTTTTTTTTTGAGGCAGGGTCTCACTTCGTAGTTCATTCAGACTGGTCCTGAGCTCGCTATGTAGCCCAGGCAAGCCTCAAACTCAGCAATCCTCCTGCCTCTGCCTCCCGAGTACTGGGATGACAGGTGTGAACCACCCAGCCCGGCACTGTGGTGTGTGGTACTGATTGCTGGTGGGCATGAATTACCACGCCAGGTATTGTTGTATGTGATTACTGGGGATTGAACCAGGGACCTTGCTCTTGCTAAGCAGGCACGGGAACCACTGAGCTAAATCTCAGACCCAAATGTTAACTGCTCTTGACCCTCCCTACAACTGGGTGCTGGAAAGAACATTCACTGTATCAACACTTCCAATATCAGGCCAGAGGTGTATTTATCAGTTCTAGAAAAGCTACCACACCCAGCATGTGGGAGCTTTGTCACTGGAATACTGGAATACTGTCTATGGCCATACTTCCTGAACATATGTGATCTCATCCTCATTGGGGATACTACTTTTACTGTCTGTGAAGTCCACAGGGTCCATTCAAGGGGACAGAAGGGATAAAATGGGGATCACGAGGGTAACACAATTTGCAGCTGTTTCTAATTCACTATGCTGGGGTGACAGGGTGAGGTGCGGAATTTGTACTTTGCTCTTGTTGCCATATGATTCATACTTCACAAGTCAGGAGTCGATGTGTAAGTTCTGCCAACTGCTAGGTAAAATCATTCCCGGACACTCTGGCCAGGGAAGCACCACAAGGAATTGGGTGAGGATTCCATTTGCAACGATTTCTACAAAGCCCCACTCAAACCAGAGTATTAGGATGTTTCTAGTGCCTGATACAGCTAAGATCCCGTATTTAACCTTGATGTGTTCTGACAGTTCCTTTTACAAAGCAGTTGCATAAATTAAACTGAGGCTCTAGGTGCCCTTAGAGAAGGACTGGGGAAATAATTTTTGTATACACTTATTAAGGCATGGTAGGCTCTTTCCTTAAAGGGACCAAGCTTCCTTTTCAAGCAAAGGGCTCTGGTCTCAGAACTTGCTCAGATTTAAACAGAGTAAGAGATCATGATGTTCTGCTGCAGCAACTCACATTGGCCTCCCTCCCCACCACCCAATTTTAATTTCTTTCTGGTTATTCCAATCGGAAAAAAATCTGCAGCCCACCTATTATCCCAAAGGGCACCGAGGTCCAGCCACGGAGAATCAACCTTCCGGCTGCCACGCCTGCCTACCTTCCTTGAGGCGAGGGCGAGCTCGGCCTCCTGGGCCAGAGCCCCCTGACCACGCCCCGGGTCTCCTCCAGGGTCTGCATGTGCAACTGGCCCTAGGTCTGGAGGAAGGAAGGAAGTGAAGCCACAGCTTCAACCAGCAGAAGCCTCTTCACCCGTGGGGGTCTTGACGAGGGAGCCGGTGGGGAGTAGGGATTTGGGGCCCCTGCAGTCCTCGGAACTTTCCGAGGGATCCCGTCTTGCCCTCACCAGCGAGCGCAGTCTGCTGGACGCCTACCGCGGCTCCTCCTCCCCACGGCCGGCACCCGCCGCGGGGGCATCAGACCGCCCGGGAAAAGGAGTCGGGCGGTAGCTACCGCGGCGTCCCGCCACTTCGGCCGCCTCCAGCCCGTGATTGGCTCACGACGCGCCCTCGCTCCGGTCGTGCGGGCGGCTCGGCTCGGCTCGGCTCGGAGGGCGGCCCGAGGGCGCGGCCGCCGCGAGCAGGGCGGGGCCCGACGGGGGCTGTGGAGCTGGCCGCCGGCACGGGCCCCGCACTGGGCGCCCGCGGAGAGCCGAGCGCGCTCGCGGGGAGCCGAACAGAGCCGGAGAGACCGAGCGGGGCCGGAAAATCGCAGGCCGGCGGAAGCGGAGCCGAGCGCGGCCGGAAGGGAGTCCCGGGCGCCGGGCGTCGGGCCGGCGGAGGCCACGCCATGGCGGCGCAGGGGAGCGCTGCGGCCGGAGGCGGGGCTGCCGGCGGCGGCCCGGCCGCGCACGGCTCGGGGCAGCCCCCGCTCCCCGCCGGGGCCCCGGGCCGCAGGCGCGCCGCGTCGCTCTCGCGCGAAGCCGAACGCCGAGCGTACCAGTGGTGCCGGGACTACCTGGGCGGGGCCTGGCGCCGAGTGCGGCCCGAGGAGCTGAGGATCTGCCCCGTGAGGTGGGAGGTCAGGGGTCAGCCCTTCCGGAGGGCCGGGCCGGGCCGGGGTCGCGCCGAAGGTCTCCAGGGTGCCCCGTGCTTCCGCAGCCCCGGAGTGCCCGAGTCTGCGCAGGCGGGGGGGGGGGGGGGGGGGGGGGGGGGGGGGGGGGGGGGGGGGGGGGGGGGGGGGGGGGGGGGGGGCGGGGCCGGGGCGGGGGAGGGGGGGGGGGGGTCTGGGGCGGGGCTTAGCGCGCCGGGGCTCGCGGTGGGCGGGGAGATGGGCGGGGCTAATGGTAGGCAGACGTGAGAGGCGGGGATCTCGGTGGGCTGGACGCGGGCGGTTTTGGTGGCGGGCAGGGTGGGGGGCGGTGGCCGGGTTGAGAGGCGGGGTCCGCGGTCGAGCCGACCTGGGACTGAACTCTCCGCACGTGGATCCGCAGTGGAGGCCTCAGCAACCTGCTCTTCCGCTGCTCGCTTCCGAACCACCTGGCCCGGGTTGGCGAGGAGCCCCGGGAGGTGCTGCTGCGCCTGTACGGGGCCATACTGCAGGTGAGGGAGCGAGAGTCGTAGCGGCTGGTGACTTTAGTTTAGGACCTTTCGCGCAAGTGGGAAGGGTAGTTTTTGTTTTGATTGTGCGGTTGAGGACACCCAGGCTCTGAGGTTAGTCCTTGCGCCGCATCCTAGATCTTGCGCTCCGAAGTCTCCAGGCAGTGGGACCCAAAGGCCCGGCTGTAGTGGGTGAAGAAAGCAGACTGTGTGTGTGCGCTTAGCCCTTTCTGACCTGGAGCCCTTTGGTGTTCATCTTGCAGGACGCGGATTCATTGGTGCTTGAAAGTGTGATGTTCGCCATCCTTGCAGAGCGGTCGCTGGGGCCTCAGCTCTACGGAGTCTTTCCAGAGGGCCGGCTAGAACAGTACCTCCCAGTACGAGCCCAGCCCTCTCCTTCTTCCTCAGCCCTTGTCTCCTTCCCCCAAGTCTTCCTTCACATCCCAGGTAGGGGATTTTCCCCAAGACCTTGGCCTCCCCCCAATCTCCTGTCCCTCCCCCCTCCTGCCCCAACCCCCTCACCAGCCTGATAGGCTCCTGGGTGCAGAGCCGGCCGCTGACCACTCGAGAGCTTCGAGAGCCAGCATTGTCAGCTGCCATCGCCGTGAAGATGGCCCGGTTCCACGGCATGGAGATGCCTTTCACAAAGGAGCCCCACTGGCTGTTTGGGACCATGGAGCGGTGAGTCAGGTTTACCGTCTACACACCTGAACCGAAGCCACCCTCCAGCTGAATGAATCAGGTTTTCTAGCCATGGGACAGGGGACATAGTCTGGCCTCAGGTTCGGATAGGAGAGGGGGTGGGATGGATAGCAGATCCGATGTATCCCCTTTTTTGGGTTTTAGGTACCTAAGGCAGATCCAGGCCCTGCCTTCTGCTACCCTCCTTCAGGTGAACCTGCTAGAGAGGTACAACCTGAAGGATGAGATGGACAACCTCAGGTGACGGCACCCAGGACAGGAGTGGGAGGCGAAAGGAATTGGCGCCCCCTGTAGGCGTGTCATCCTCCCTGGGACTTGCCGATGGCCGGCCTGGGAGGGTGATCCAGTCACCCTGCTCGGGACACGCTCCCCTCTATCACTGCAGGAAGTTACTAGACTCTACCCCGTCGCCAGTAGTCTTTTGCCACAATGACATCCAGGAAGGTAGGACAAGACCTGAGTCTCAGTCCAGCATGGAGGGGCCAGGAAACTGAAGGGCCTAGAACCCCACCTTGTTTCCCCAGGGAACATCTTGTTGCTGTCAGAGCCACCAAACGGTGACAGACTGATGCTGGTTGATTTCGAATACAGTAGTTACAACTACAGGTGAGTGTGGAGGGTAGGCTCCTGCGGACCTCCCAGGAGGCCCCAGAGCAGACGAGACCGTCCTGGCTCCACCCCAGCAGCCGGGGTATCTGGGGACTGAACGTCTACCTTCCTCCCCAGGGGCTTTGACATCGGGAACCACTTCTGTGAATGGGTTTATGATTATACGCAGGACGAATGGCCTTTCTACAAAGCACAGCCTACAGACTACCCCTCTCGGGAACAGCAGGTCTGCCACTGGGCCCGAGACACAGGACCCGTCCTGTGAAGGGTGACGGAGGTCCGGGCTGGAGGGAGTGGCCAGAAGGGTGTTAACTCGGAAATGTGCTGCCCGATTCTGATTCTTGTCATTGATTTCAGCTCCATTTTATTCGCCATTACCTGGCAGAGGTTAATAAAGGTGAGACTCTGCCCCAAGAGGAGCAGAACAAACTGGAAGAAGATTTGCTGGTAGAGGCCAGTCGGTAAGGAAGGAGGAACAGGCTGAGGGGAAGGCAGAGCTTAGAAGAGAGGGGCTGCACATAAGACGCCAGCGCAGAGCAGGGCGGAGGCGGAAGATGAACTCTGAGGCTGAGAGGAGAAGGACTTTGAGATCCGGGAGAACCAACAAGGTAGAAAGAAATGAGGACAGTGGGAAGCAACGGTTAAGAATTTGGGGATCTGCTGGGCGTGGCGGCTCACGCCTGTCATCCAGCACTCGGGAGGCAGAGGCAGGAGGACTGCTGAGTTCCAGGCTTGCCTGGGCACCATAGCGAGCTCAGGGCCAGCCTGAACGACAAAGCGAGACCCTGTCTCAAAAAAAGAAGAATCTGGGGAACTGACTGGCAGGAGGAAGAGATCGGGCAGCACCAGATGTGACTCGAAAGCCCCCCCTTTTCCTGCCCCTGCTCCCAGGTATGCTTTGGCGTCCCATTTCTTCTGGGGTCTGTGGTCCGTCCTCCAGGCGTCCGTGTCCACCATAGAATTTGGTTACCTGGTAAGAAGCCCGAGAGGCTGGGGAGGCAGACGCGGGCTGGAGAGCGGCGGGGGCCCTCTGCTCCCCGCTGCCGCCGGCTTCCCTCCCCAGGAGTACGCCCAGTCCCGGCTTCAGCTCTACTTCCGCCAGAAGAGGCTGCTGGCCCCTCCCCTCGCCTTCCTGACGCCGCCGTCAGTCCTTGGCTGTCTCCAAGGCAGGACCTTGGCGGGGCACCGGGCCGTCCCGGACCGAGACAGTGATTGAAGAGACCGACCTTTCCCCCATTTTGAGCAGGTCTCAGAGCGGGCGGGCAGGCAGGAGCCCCTTGGCTGTACCCTTAATAAATGAGCTTGTTCCTTCCTACTGTGTCTTGGCACTGCTTGAGGTGGCAGAAACACTAGCCAGGTCAAGGGTCCTCACGGGTGAGATGACCCCTCTGCTCAGTTCTCTGCCCACTGGGAGCCTCTTCTTCCCCGAAGCTCTCTCCCCGGCTCCACGGCCGGGATGGTGGGAGTTACGCAGAGGGCCCAGGGCTGCGCCCTGACGGGAATCCAGGCACGGCCTGCGCAGCTGACGCACTGGTGACCTCTTCCCCACATTCGGCTATTTTTAGCTCCACTGCCACCATCCTCACGTGAGACCCTTTGAGCCCCAGGCGCCCAGACCTTCAAGCAGCCTCTCGGCTGTGAGAGTCCTGCCCACCCCAAGGGGAGCGGTTCTGGCTCGCCCCGCGTGGGTTTCGCCACCGCTTTGGGAGTGGGTGTCAGGTTGCCGGCGGGGGCGGGGCCGGGTGGCCAGCCTGAAGGACGCGGGGACGCCGGCCAGAGTGGCCTGCCCCACACCCTGACAGCAGCAACCCGAGCCGTGAGTAGGGCCTGCAGTGCTTGCCCCGCCGCCGGGGACCCCACGGGCGTGTCGCCAGCCGAACCCCACGCCCCTCCGCTACCCAGCGTGCCTGCCCCAACCCAGAGGCTGCTCTTTGCAGCCCGCCGGGCTCCTGGCTTTCGAGGCCCCGACTCCCAGGCACCCTACCACGGTGGCGGCCTGAGAGGACTCCCCGCGAGGGCAGCCTGGCCCTGCGGCGCGGAGGGCGTGAGGGTGCACGGTGGGGTGCGGCCGGGCGGCCGCTGGCGTGGGGGTCGCGTGGGCCCCCTGAGCGCGCTGCGTCCCCTCCCCCGCTGGCAGGTGCCGACCAGCCCCCGGGATGGCGGAAGCGCACCAGGCGGTGGCCTTCCAGTTCACCGTGACCCCGGACGGGGTGGACTTCCGGCTCAGCAGGGAGGCCCTGAAGCACGTCTACCTGTCGGGGATCAACTCCTGGAAGAAACGCCTGATTCGCCTCAAGGTGGGCACGGGTGGCTCTGCAGCCCCTCGTCCCAGCGAGCGCGCATGCTCGGACAGTGGTCGTCGGCGGTGGCCCCAGACCCTTTCCGGTGGCAGTCCTGCGGGTGGCGGCAGCAGCAGGCCGAGACCGAGGGGCCTGCGAGGCGGGCCGGAAGGGGCGGGAGGGCGGAGGAGGCGGAGGCCGGGAGGCCTTGGCCGCGACTCCAGGGGCCTGTTTCTGCTCCGCAGAATGGCGTTCTTAGGGGTGTGTACCCTGGCAGCCCCACCAGCTGGCTGGCTGTTGTCATGGCAACGGTGGGTTTCTCCTACTGCAAAGTGGACGTCTCCATGGGGCTGGTCTGTTGTATCCAGAGGTACCTCCCTGAGAGGTAAGACTCGGAGAGGGTGGGAGTCGGGCAGAGCGGGGAGCCCAGGAAGTCCCCGAGGCACCGCCACTGGGGCCACCGTCACCCTGGTCCCACAGGAGTTTATACCTGACAACTCAGACCTGAGTCCACCCAGAGGGGTCCTCGCCCCTCAGTCCCTCCCAGAGACAGTTCATAACCACCAACTGCAGAGGCAGAATTTCCCCAAGTCACCGGGTGTCATGGCTCACACCAATCCCCGCACTCGGGAGGCTGAGGCAGGAAGATCTGCATGAGTTTGAGACCATCCCAGACTATGTAGTGAGCTCAAGGTGAATCTGAACTACCTGTCAGACCTTATCTCAAAATACCTAAATAAGAGCCGGAGGGTTAGCTCAGTGGTTCCGGCGCCTGCCTCGCAAGCGCAAGGTCCTGAGTTCGATCCCCGTTAACCACATATAATGCTGGGCGTGGAGACACGCCCACCAACAATCAACACCACATACCACAGTGCTGGACGTGGTGGCTCACGCCTGTCATCCCAGCACTCGGGAGGCAGAGACAGGAGGATTGCTGAGTTCGCGCGGCTTGCCTGGGCACCATAGTGAGCTCAAGGCCAGCTGAACTACAAAGCGAGACCCTGTCTCAAAAAGCAAAAAAAACCCACCACGTCCGGCATTGTGGTATGCGGTGTTGATCGTTGGTGGGCGTGTCTCCATGCCCAGCATTATATGTGGTCACCGGGGATCGAACATCAGGACCTTGCGCTTGCGAAGCCGCCGCCGGAACCACTGAGCTAACCCTCCAGCCCATAAATAAATATTTTTAAAAAATAAAGGACTGGAGATGTAGCTCCGTGTAAAAGCCCTGGGTTCAATCCCTAGCGTTGATGAAAAAAACAAAACCAAAACAGGAAGAAAAGAATTCCCCCAAGACTGGCCCAAGGGACCCCTGCCAATGTGCCCCCTCTGTCACAGGCCTGGCTCCTACCAGAGCCCACAGACCAGGGCACTTCTCAGCATGGCCGTGTTCTCCACCGGGGTCTGGATGACGGGCATCTTCCTATTCCGCCAGACCCTGAAGCTGCTGCTTTCCTACCACGGGTGGATGTTTGAGATGCATGGCAAGACCAGCCGCTTCACCAAGATCTGGGCTGTGAGCAGGAGGCGTCTGCCTGGAGCCCCCAGGGCTTCACGCGGGGGTCTGGGTGGGAGGGTGGGCAGCCTGGGGGCTAGTGCCCAGTCCTGAGAGGGGCTGGCATGGTTCTGAGGGTCTCAGTCGTTTGCTGGTCTGTGTCCATGCTTCCTGCTAGCTTCCACTCTAAAACTGTGCCCTGTACTCCCAGGTCTGTGTCCGCCTTCTGTCCAGCCAGCGGCCCATGCTGTACAGCTTCCAGACATCTCTGCCCAAGCTTCCTGTGCCCAGTGTGCCAGCCACAATTAAAAGGGTGAGGAGGGCGTGGGTCCCGCAGAAAAATGGGAGGCTAAATTTGGAGGACCGACCTCAGCAAGGTGCAGTAGGCTTTCAAGCGATGGGGTTGGGGTGAGGAGGGAGGTGGGAGAAGCTTAAGACCAAGGCAGCCAGCCGCGACCGGCCCCTGGCTAACGGCTGTTTGGCCGGACAGTACCTGGAGTCTGTTCGGCCCTTGCTGGATGATGAGGAGTATCACCGCATGGAGACGCTGGCCAGAGAGTTCCAGGACAAGACCGCCCCCAGGCTGCAGAAGTACCTGGTACTCAAGTCCTGGTGGGCAACTAACTACGTGAGTGTGCCCTCCTGGACTCCACCTCACCCACACGCCCAGGAAGCTTCCTGCCCAGTCCTGACCTCCCACCTCCCACCTCCCACCGTCCTCTCCCAGGTGAGCGACTGGTGGGAAGAGTACGTCTACCTGAGAGGCAGAAACCCGCTCGTGGTCAACAGCAACTATTACGTCATGGTAAGAACCTGCATCCCTCAGGCTCCGGACGTGCTGCTGTGTCCTCGGCTGGGGGCGCACAGCTCGGCTCCTTCTGCGGGTGGGCGGGGCTGCGCAGTGAGGTCTGAGGCGGAGGGCAGAGGGGAAGGGGGCCCGGAAGCGCCCTAGGGGCAGTGAGGAGCCTCAGGACAAGGAAAACCCCAAGACCCCATGGCCGGTCACGGCCTCACGGAATCCCTCGGGGCCCGCTGGCCGCCCGACTCAGACCCCGCCACTCCCTCCTTGGCTCCTCTCCCATGCCTCAGCCACGCGTGCCCAGCTCTCCCGACACCTTCCAGGGACAGTGCGGACACAAGCCTCGGTTTGCCCCTCTGGGGACGCAGAGCCCCAGGGGAGAGCCAGGCGCGTCCTTCGGTACTCGGGAGGTCGCCCACGCGGCCGCCCCGCTCCCGGCTGTCTCCGAATGGTCTCCTGCTGCCAGGGCCCAGTCTCCTCTCCTGCTGCCAGCAGCTCGCCCCACTGAGCCGCCTGCTGGGATTCACGTCCTCCACAAACTGTCTTTCCCAAAGTGTAGACGCACCCTGTCCAGGCCAAAAGTTTTAAGCTGTTTTTGAGTGGCAGAACCCTTTCTTTGGAGCCAGATAAGCAAAACTCGAGTGAAGAAAATAGGTACAAGAGGCAGCTGCGGTCAGAGCTGGAGCAGGGGCATGCATGTCAGATGCGTGCTTTGGGAAGCTCGCCCTCAGGGGTGCAGGACGAGCGGAGTGAAGACGCAGCCCAGGCTCAGGCGCATGAGACCGGGATGACCCCCGCGCGCTCTGCTGTCTTTAGGACCTGGTGCTTGTCAGGAACACAGACAGGCAGGCCGCCCGCCTGGGGAATGCTGTGCACGCCATGATCATGTATCGCCGCAAACTGGACCGCGAAGACATCAGGCCTGTGAGTTGGACCAGGATGGGGGGGGAGAGGGGAGGGGAGGCCTGGCCTGAGCTGTGCTGGGCCTGCCTTACAGGTGATGGCACTGGGCATCGTGCCCATGTGCAGCTACCAGATGGAGAGGATGTTCAACACCACTCGCATCCCTGGCAAGGAGACAGGTACGCCTCAGGACCAGCCCCAGGTCTGGCCCCGCGGGCCGGGTGCCTTCCCGCCCAGCCGTCGCCATTCACCTCACGGGCCTGAGTGGGAGCCCGTTATTCACAGCATGGCGGTGGAGCTGGGACCCAGGAACCCAGGTTGGAGCTCCTGCCCTGTCAGTGCCCTTGCACTGGGGAAGGCAGTCGTGAGAGGAGCGCGGTGTGTAGAGGGCTCAGGAGATGCCCTGGGGAGGGAGGAGGAGCTCACCCGGAGTCTGGCAGAGGCAGCCGACTCCCTTGTCCCCGCTCCTGCCCCCTTGGCCAGTTCCAGGCTTCCTCCTCAGGTGGGCATTTCACAGTGCGTCTGTGAGAAGTCCCGGGCACACCCAGCACACGCCCTGGCCTCGCACACCGGACCCACCCCAGCCGGAGCAGAAAGGGCCAGGCCAGAGGCTGGGAGGCAGTTTGGAGGGGCACTTACGAGGCGGAAGTGCGGCCTCTCCAGGGCTGGGGCGGGGCCGTGGTGCCTCCCAGGGCCCTGCCTCAGCCCACCTGCTGCCACCACAGATGTCCTGCAGCACCTGGCAGAGAGCAGACACGTGGCCGTCTACCACAAGGGCCGCTTCTTCAGGGTGTGGCTCTATGAGGGCTCTCGCCTGCTCAAGCCTCGGGATCTGGAGCTGCAGTTCCAGAGGATCCTGGACGACCACTCCCCACCGCAGCCTGGGGAGGAGAAGCTGGCGGCCCTCACGGCAGGGGGCAGGTACCAGGCCTGGGGGAGGGGCTGTTTTAGCCCAGGTTCAAGGCCTCTTCAGGAGAGGAGCCTGGGCCTCTCTGTCACCCTGGGACTGGGGCCAGACATGCAACCAAAGGGCAAGACCTGCGTGTTGATGGGCCCTGGTGGTAGCGAGAGCTGGCATCATCCACCTGGCAGCTGGTAGCCAGCTGGGAGAGTATCTTCCAGGAAGGCCGGGTGCCCCCACCCCCATCCGTCCCGGAGGGCCCTCATCCCAAGTCTGCATTGACTCCACTACTCGGCTGCCCATGTGCCCCCAGGGTAGAGTGGGCGCAGGCTCGCCAGGCCTTCTTCAGCTCTGGCAAGAACAAGGCTTCTCTGGATGCCATTGAGCGTGCTGCTTTCTTTGTGGCCCTGGATGAGGAGTCCCATGGCTACAGCCCTGACGACGAGGCCAGCCTTAGCCTCTACGGCAAGGCCCTGCTGCACGGCAACTGCCACAACAGGTGTGTGTCCTGCCCGCGGGCAGGAGCTGCGCCAGAGGTGAGGGCTTCAGGCTGCAGGTGAGGGTTTCGGTCAGCTGTTACGGTTAGGGTGAAAGAATTAAGGTGCGTGTGTCCATTAGATGGTGTGCAGTGGTGGGGTAGAGGTGCCTGTCGGTGACACTGGGTGCAGACAGGGCTAGAGTTGGAGGTCAGGATTAGGCTTAGATCTGGGGTGAGAGTTAGTGGTTAGAGTTGGAGAATCAGGTGGGTGTTGTGTATTGGGGTCCTGTATACCTCCCTGTCTCTGGCTCAGGCCTGTGTCTACTCTTTCAGGTGGTTTGACAAGTCTTTCACTCTTATTTCCTTCAAGAATGGTGTGTTGGGTCTCAACACAGAACACGCATGGGCAGATGCCCCTATTATTGGGCACCTCTGGGAGGTAACCGCCTATGACAGGGGCTCTGCAGGGTGGGCACTGGCTTGAGGCTTGCTCCTTAGCTGGGTTTTCTCCCTGCAGTTTGTTCTAGGCACTGACACCTTACACCTGGGCTATACAGAGACTAGGCACTGCCTGGGCGAACCAAACCCGGTGTTGGCACCTCCTCAGCGGCTGCAGTGGGACATTCCTGAGCAGGTGTGCAGGCCAGGACGTGGCAGGGCAGGTGTGAGGCACTGCGTCTTCCCTTCCCTTCTCGGCCCCACACTTGGCACGGCCCTCAGGAGGAAGGGTTCAGACTGGGGCTCAGACTGGCCCCAGGGAAAGCGGAGCCTCTGGCCATCTGTAGCCAGTATTTCTCTCTGCCCCTCGGGTTCTGTGATGTTAGGCTCACTTCGTCCTTTATTACTTAAACTTGATACCCACTAGACATGACCCACAGCCCTGCTTGGAGGCCTCTGCCCATAACTGACCTCTTTCCATGTCTTGGCAGTGCCAGGCTGTCATCGAGAGTTCCTACCAGGTAGCCAAGGCACTGGCAGATGACGTGGAGTTGTACTGCTTCCAATTCTTGCCCTTCGGCAAAGGCCTTATCAAGAAGTGTCGCACCAGCCCTGATGCCTTCGTGCAAATTGCCCTGCAGCTGGCTCACTTTCGGGTAGGAGCTCCCCCAGGCTACTAAGTGGGCAGGGCAGCTTAGGAGTCACCCGCCAGATTCACCCCTCTGTGCCCCAGGACAAGGGCAAGTTCTGCCTGACCTACGAGGCCTCCATGACCAGGATGTTCCGAGAAGGACGGACCGAGACTGTGCGCTCCTGTACCAAGGAGTCCAAAGCTTTTGTGCAGGCCATGGTGAAAGGGCCCCGTGTGGTGAGCACCCCGTCACCTCCGCACGTTCCACACCCGCCTCAAGGGGCAGGCCACGTCCTTCATGGCCCTCTTCTTTCTCCCTTCCTAGAAAGCAGATCTCCAAGATCTCTTCCGGAAAGCTTCCGCGAAGCACCAGAACATGTACCGCCTGGCCATGACGGGTGCTGGCATTGACAGGCACCTCTTCTGCCTTTATTTGGTCTCTAAGTACCTGGGGGTCAGTTCCCCGTTCCTGGCAGAGGTCAGTGTGCTTGATGGGTGTGTCCTTAACCCTTGCTTTGAGGTCCGTGGCTCAGCCGTCTCTCACAGGGCTCACACTGCCCTGCATACAGCTAAGTGCGCTGCAGTTGCTGGGAGGGCAGGGCCCAACTTTCCATAGCATGCTCTGCCCGTGCCCTGCAGGCGCGGGACGGAGCAGGAACAGGGGCCTGCTGTGAGAATCGGCGCTGTGAAGGAGAACTGTGTGATCTGTTGGGTGGTGAGAAAAGGAAGAGGCAGGCACCGGACAGAGGGCGGACGGCAGGTCCGACAGGTCTGGGGCAACAAGTGGACAGATCCGTGCAGATGCCAAGGGGCTGCACACAGCTGCGGGGCCACGGCCCGGGGAGCTCGGCTGCAGCGCAGGTCTGGCACCCCTGGTCAGACCCCTGCGGCCGAGGGCCTGGCATCGGACCGCTTCCGCCCCCCCTTTGCAGGTGCTCTCAGAACCATGGCGCCTCTCCACCAGCCAGATCCCTCAGTCCCAGATCTGCATGTTTGACGCAAAGCAGTACCCCAATCACCTGGCCGCGGGAGGTGGCTTCGGCCCTGTGAGTACCCCTGAAGGGGCTGGGGCAGCACCGGGGCCCAGGCTTTCCGTGGGGAGCTTGAACCTTTGCCGGGCACAGGGGACAGGCCCCCTGGATCAGTGGAGAGTCCTGGATCTGCACGAGAGCGGAGTGGCAACACCTGGCTCACACCCTCCCCGGGAGCTCCCTGCTGGAGTCTGACCTCACCCAGGACAGGCCTGGCACCGAGCCCTTAGGAAATATGTTTCCCCAGGAGTCCCGCTCTTTCCCAAGAGATGTGCTGAGACATGCCCATGGGCAGGGACCCCCTGAGGATGGGGATGGTCTAAACTGTGAGCCCCTGAGGAAATCAGGAATCCTGGATCCCTAGGAAGGGTCTAGAACCACAGGGCCACGTTCTTCGTCTTCACAGTTCCCAGACCGGGGGTTTGGCTGACCTTGGGAAGATGCGGCCTGGAGGGCGGAGCCTCCTCCTGCAATTCTGGTGGAAAGACCAAACGCAGCAGGAGTTTGGCCTCTAGTTTTTCAAGGTCACCTCCTAGCTTCGCCTTTGCCTCTTCCTCAGGTCGCAGATGATGGCTATGGGGTCTCCTACATGATCGCGGGTGAAAGCACTATATTCTTCCACGTCTCCAGCAAGTTCTCAAGCTCAGAGACGGTGAGTCTCCCCTGTTCCTGCTCTGTTCTGAGGAGCGTTGCCACCAGAGGTGGGTTTATTTGGGGGGGACAGGTGGCGGGAGGTCACAGGAAGGTCTGGCTGAGCTCTGGGCTCCCACAGAATGCTCAGCGCTTCGGGAACCACATCCACCAAGCCCTGCTGGACATTGCTGATCTTTTTCAAGTTTCCAAGGCTAACAACTGAAGGCTGGAGAACGCCAGCTGCCCTTTCATGCCCACGTGGTGGAGGAGGGGCCTGTGGCTGGCTTGCAGGCATGAGGTCGTGGCCATGCACAGGTGCCCAGCCCCAGGGACAGCTCTGGCAGCCTGCGCTCACCAGGCACATGCTGCTCCCTGAGGGCCCAGGAGGAAGACGTGGGGTTGGAGCAGGGAGGAAGTTTTGATTTTTGTCTTGGTAGATAATAATAAAATAAGGCTATGTAATTCTCAGCCCTTAGATACCTGTGTTTTGTTTGGGAACTGGAAGGCCTTTCTTCTTCTCTGGCTCAGAAAAATGGCAGAGGAAGGGCCGGGGCAGGAGACTTCCTCAGGACTTGTAACTGTGTCTCTGCTTGTGATGAGGCTCTGAGATGGCTCTGCACATCTTCTGTGCACTTGGGATAAATTCTTGCTTCAGAACCTCACCCGTTCCCTGGGGCCACTTCTGTTTGTCGTGCCTGCCTGCCTGCTCCACGCTCAGGCACAGGGAGGAATCTATGCCAGGCCTGAACTGGTACCACACAACAGTATCTGTGAGGATATGTGGGACAACCTGGGGTGATGTGTTCTCTCATTCAGGCAGACTTTCCTATTAAAGTAACATTAAAGTAAACCAAAAATAATTTTTAGGAAAAATCTGATACTCAGTTACTATTGCTACTTGCTTGAATGAATCCAGATCTCAGCATTGTCTAGATGCTACAAACTCAGAAGTGAAATAGATTCGGTCCTGGGCCTTCCCCTAGGAACCAGGGTTTGCCAAGTGCTTACAGCAAACACAGCCTTGTGCCAGAGATTCAGTGATGAATCTGGGCCTGTGGGCAGGGGGAAGGCGAGGCAAGGCTCAAAGACCAGACCCTGAATGCACTGAATGGGGGGAGCCGTTGGGGTCTGAAGAGAGGGGGACACAGCCTGTCCTAGTCTTTTTTTTTTTTTTTTGAGACAGGGTCTCACTTTGTAGTTCAGGCTGGCCCTGAGCTCACTATGTAGCCCAGGCCAGCCTGGAACTCAGCAATCCTCCTGCCTCTGCCTCCCGAGTGCTGGGATGACAGGCGTGAGCTACCACCCCCATCACTTAGCCTGTCCTAGTTTTAAGGGGATTGCTCTGGCTAACCACGATGAAAGAACAAAGGGAAGGAGTAAGAGGCCGTCAAGAGCCCTGCGTGGGTACTGGCACAGGAGGGAGGCAGGAGGGAGCTTCAACTAAGGCAGTGGAGATTTAGGAAGCTGAGAGTGTCAAAGCAGGACTGATAAGCCTGGTTAGTAGACAGCAGATAATTCAGATGTGATTAAGGGTGATTAAGTGAGATGTTTTAAATGTTAAATTTGACCTACCTATAAAAACCCATGAAACTACCTCATAGTCTCAAAACTATAAAAAGTGAAGGAACAATCTAGTCACCTTATAACAGTTGTTTATTTTTGTACTGGAAATCAAACTCAGGATCTTACTCTTGCCAGGCAGGCACCACTGAGCTCCATTCCCAGCCCCTATAACACTTTTCAAGATGGTTAAAACCTTGTGTAGCAAAGCATGGTGATGTATGCTTGTGATACCAGTACTCTAGGAGACTGAAGCAGGAGGATCATAAGTTTGGGCCCAACCTAAGAAAATTACTGAGACTGTGTCATAACAAAAAACTAATAATAAAGGGCTAGGATACAGCTCAGTGCAAAAGCCCTGGGTGCAATCCAATCTCCAATAAAGAATAAAAAAGCAATTTAGGAAAGGTGGCACACATTCTATAATCCCAGCATTCAAGAAGCTGGGGCAGGAGAATCACCATGAGTTTAAAGCCAGTTTAGACTTCTTCTAAGCAAGACCCTATCTCAAAATAAAAAGAAAAAATTAAAAAAAAAAAAAGAGTTCCCAAGGGTCTTTACTTCTTCTGAGTCTCCATGAGCTTATAAAAGTACAGCTTTGCTCACAGAAATGTTACATTCCATACTACAGCTTCCTCAGGCTTCCAGAATATTTTCACGGACTTCTACTTCTCCTGGTCTCTGTGTGACCTTCCCTAAAAAAGTGTCTGGACTTCAGGAGGTTTCTTAACTGGCTCTGGTTTTCTTACCCAGTCCCAGGAGAGTGAAGTTTCCATCAGTTGGCTATTAACTAATGTTGAAATTCTTCTTTTATTGGGCTTGTTCTTGGTTAAAATAAGGGGGGAGGAGAAGCCTTATGCTAAGCCAGGGTATAGACCTCTGGTGACAACCTACTAGACCTGTTAAAGCTCCTTGAGGCCCCTGGGCTAGCGAAATCTGCATTAGGCAGGACTAGCAGCAGCTGTAACAAATACATTCTAAAACCCCCTGGCTTCAGGGAACAGAAATTGAACTCTTGCTCAGATCAAATCTAGTCGCTGGGCTGACGGAAGCCCTGCCTTCAGCATTAACATTGAGCAAGGGCATAGGGAAAGAGGGAGCAGAGTCCCTTGGCGATACAGAGGCAGTGCCTTTCTATCTCCATCTCAGTGGCCAGGACTCCTGGCAAGGGGACCCAGGAGGTGAGGCGCAGTCCGGCTGTGTGCCCAGGGAAACACGCGGGCAGTGTGCCAGTCCCGCGTGCACAAAGCCGTAGACAAACCACACTGACATCTTCCAGGCTTCCTGAGAACCCAAACCCCAGAGCCTGGGCGATCAGGGTGGCTCAGCAAACCCCCCTCCGCCAGGCAGGTTACTCGAGGCCACTCAAGCGGCAGCCAAACTGGCCTCGCCTGAGTCTCCTCCCCATTCCCCAAAGAAAGCAGGCTGTCCCCTACCCTGACCTTCGGCCTGGAACCCTGGGCCCACTCTAAGCCTCGTCTGTTCTCCTTGAAGGCTGACCTCAGCACCCATCAGGATTAATCCTGATTCACGTATTTCTGGAGTGCTGTACATCAGCCCTGGGCTGTTTAAGCAAGTGGAGGAACGCTTACAAGTAGGAAAGGAAGTTCACAGTTGGGAAAGGACAACCAGAAAACCATGTCCAGGAGAAGCCCAGGCAGCAGTCCTCCGCAGATGCCCGCTCTGTGTCTAGAAAGAGCTTCGTGGCAGCTCTTTTTCTTCCTCTAACCTCTCCGCGAAGGATCAGAACCCCTGGGGGCCCGGGCTTGTCAGTGTCTCCAGACTGCAAGTGTTCAGAGGTCACTGCCCCCAGACCCACCTTACTCTTCCACCTCCCGGCCGTGGCATCGCCTTCCAGCCCCAGCTCCTCCCTTCTCTTCCCGAGCCGGGTGGCGCAGCCCTGCCGAGTGACCCGCCTTCCCCGTGGGCTCCTCTCCGCCACGACCCGCCTTTCGTCGTCCACCTTGCCCCGGCACCGGACGGATACTGCCATGCTCTGCGGTGCCCACCGCCCTCTGTAGAAGACAGGGCTTGCGTTGCCTTCTGTCCAGCTCCTCTTGACCCGACTTCACGAAACCGGCCCTAAGTGCTGAGCAGCGTCGTGACCGGTGCTCGCTTGGCGCCGCGGCTCCGGAGACCAGGAGCGCCGGGCGGACTCGGGCGGAACCAGGGTCCGCCGCCTCCAGCGCGGGGGTCCCGAGCGGAGCTCTGCCTCAGCCCGAGCCCCGCCCGGAGCCGCGGCTTCCCGGGCGAGGCGGTGCGCTGTCCGCAGGGCCCTGTGCGCTGCGCGTGAGGTGTGACGGCGGGAGCGCCGACACACTGGGGAGCGAACGCGTGGGACACGGCAGTCCCGCAGGGCCCGGGCCGGTGGCTGACACCCACGGGCAGCGCGGGATTTGGGCGTCAGGGGAGAGGCGCGCCGCTGGGGGCCCCCTCGCGCCTTTCCGGCGCGCTCGGAGACCGCCGAGCCGAGTGGCCCCGCCCCTTCGCCCGCGACCGCCAATGAACTGAGAGGCCACGCCCAGGACGGGTGAGGTAACGGAAAGAGGCGGGACGTCGTTGCCAGGCACCGCCTTCCGCCTCCCTCCTGCGGTCGCGCGGCGCCTAAGCAGAAGCGAGCGCGGGCCCGGCCTGAGGTGAGCGAGTCGCCCGCCCTGGGCCCCGACGCCGACCCCGGGTTCCTGTGGGCCCTGACGCGCGGTCCCGGGGCACTCGAACCGCTTCACAGCCGACCTTTAGCCTCGAATCCTCACCCTGTACCCCGCCCCTGACCCCGACCCATCCTCCCGGACCGTGGGCCGCTGATACCCGGCACCCCGCCTGTCACCGCAGCCCCTGACCCGTGTGCCCTCCCCTGACCTCTCACCCACACCCTCAGTGCCCCCTCACTGCGGTTCCCGGACCCCTATCAAAAGTCCCATCCCCACCACACCCCGCCTTCAGTCTCCTCACACCCTGACTCGGCCTCTTCACCCCACCCGCCTCTCCGTTCACCCTCGGCTCGCTCCAGACCCCTCTCCTCAGCCTTGAATTCTGCACACGACGGTGTCCTCCCACTCAGTCCCTGTCTTACCCCGCGAGGCAGGTGAAACGCCGACCCCACCCTGCAAACCATCTCCGAGTCCATCCCGCTTCACACCACGATTGAACCCAAATCCTTCATTCCCCTCTAATGATAGGATTATAGGGTTCTCTCTCTCTCCCTCTCAGTCTTTCTCTCTCTCTCTTCTCTCTCTCTCTCTCTCTCTCTCTCTCTCTCTCTCTCTCTCTCTCTCTCTCACACACACACACACACACACACACTATCCTATATTGGCTACCCTCCAACCATTACAAATAAGTGAATCTAGACCCAAGAGGCCCTAATATTTACTCACATTTCTATACACTATTAGTCCATACACTATTAAACTCTTTGTACTAGACAAGATTCTCAAACAGTTCTAGGCTCTTGCATTATTCATACCTATGGATTCCTCAACTCCTAGGGCCCCCATTTCTTCAGAACCTTCACATTCAAAAGTGACACCCATATTGGGCCAGAGATTTAGCTCAGTGGTTCCTGTGCCTGCCTCGCAAGCGTAAGGTCCTGAGTTTGATCTCCGGTAACCATATATAATGCTGGGAGTGGTGACTCACGCCCACTGGCAATCAGTACTTCATACCACAAATGCTGGGTTTGGTGGCTCACGCCTGTCATCCCAGCACTCCAGAGGCAGAGGCAGGAGGATTCCTGAGTTCAAGGCTTGCCTGGGCTACATAGTGAGCTCAGGGCCAGGCTGAACTTTTAAAGCGAGACCCTGTCTCAAAAAAAAAAAAAAAAGTGACACTCAACTCGGACCTCTTCCACCCACTTCCACACTACTTTACCTGTTCTAACCTCTGTAATCTAACATTACCCCATTCTCTTGGCACTGGCACTCTTCCAGGCATTCTCTATCCCATGCCTCCTGTCATTCTTGGCATCTTTATTATGCAGAAATGCTGTGTATTCTAATTACCAAGAATTCTTCTCCATCTCAGCACTCACACTTTTTCCCTGGACTTGCTTTCCCGACCCATCCCGCACCCAGATCCAAAGTCTTATGTCTGAAGACTCCATCCATCTAGCTGTTCCACATCTATCTCAAATCTATCTGCCTCTCAGCTCGTAATAGAAACATGTTTTTCTGCTTCTGCCTCATCTCCACACATCATTTTGCCCACCCTTGAGCTAATCTTATACCCTCAGTGTCCTCACCTTTTCTGTTTACGTGTTTTACACTCCCAGACCTGCTATGTGTGTGTGTCAACATGGACATTGCAGTGATGCTTAGCCACACCACCAGTGCTTCTCTGTTACATGCCAGGAATCTCTAGGAAGGCACACAGCTTTGTCAAACATTTTTCACTCTTCAAACCAAGAAAGTCTGTTCTTTTTTTTTTTTTTTTTTTTTTTTTTCTGAAACAGGGTCTTGCTTTGTAGTCCAGGCTGTCCCTGAGCTCACTATGTAACCCAGGCAAGCCTCAAACTCAGCAATCCTCCTGCCTCAGCCTCCTGAGTGCTGGGATGACAGGCGTGAGCCACCGTGCCCGGCCCTGTGGTATTATTATAGGTAGAAAAGCCAGCTAGACATATATAGGCAGATAGGACCAGCTCTTAAAAGACATAAAAAGGACATCCTCAGAGGTCAACACCATCAATGAGAAACTACACATCCAGATAGCAGTGACCAGCAGACCTCATTCTCCCAGGAGGGAAGGTCAAAATCCGGATCTGGCCCCTCCCTGGGATGCAACGATTGCAGATTCCCCATGCAGCGGCTAGGACTTTGCACCACCTGGAGGAGTCTCCTGACCAGCAAGACCCTCCAGGGCTTGATTTCTCATTGGACCCTATTCAATTGAAGTTGCTGAAGTAACTGTGCTTGTCATTTACCCATTGGTTAGCCACGGTTTGCCCATTTCTTTCAAATCTTATTGGAAGCCCCCACTGTACTCATTGGTCAATTGTAACCTGTCTACGTTTTTTGAATCTTATTGGTAGCCCCCTATTTCAGACCCACTTCACCTTGTGGCTTTGCTCCATAAAAGCCCTCTAAAAAAGTGAGGTAAGGGGATTACCCACTTTCTGCGTTCCCCCTTCTGTCTCTCTTAAGACAGAAGCTTTGTTTCTCAATAAAAATTTCCTACTCAAACCTCTGTTGTTCCTAAAATTCATTCTTCGATTTGTAGAGAACACGAACTTGCGTTTCAGGTGAAGAGTTAGGCCTTAACTCTCCTGTGTCAGTATGTGGTATTGATTGCTGGTGGGTGTGAGTCACCATGCCCAGCATTGTCGTATGTGGTTACCGGGGATCAAACTCAGGACCTTGTGCTTGCCAAACAGGCACCGGCACCACCAGAGCTAAATCTCTGGGCCCCAGAAAGCCTTTTAAATTATTATTCAAATCATGCCACCTCTGTCAAATCCCTCCAGTGTCATCTCATTTCAGAATAAAAGCCAGAGTCCTACGGAAACCAATATCCACTCCAGTTTCTCCGTCTCATTTCCTAATATCCTGCCCTTGGTTCTACCCTAGATTTGCTTGGCTTTTTGCTCTTCCCCACCCACACCAAACACACTTGGGCTCAAGACTTTCCTTTTTGCTCTCCTACACTCTTCCTCCAAGATATCCATACTACTCACGTGCTCACTTTCTTTGGGTCTGTTTTACAATTTCCCTGCTCAGAGAAGGTGTCCCTACCCACCCTGTATGGGATGGCTCCTCCAACTCCATTAACCTCCCACCCTGCCTAATTTTCTTCCGTCTCATCCCCTCACTCTCATTTTTTGTCTTTTCACTCCATCTTGTTGTCAAGCACAAATTCACTCTGTTGTCAAAGAAACTGTGACAATATCTCAAGAAAGCCCATCTCTGGGCCGGAGATTTAGCTCAGTGGTTCTGGCGCCTGCCTCGCAAGCGCAAGGCCCTGAGTTCGATCCCGGTAACCACATACAATGCTGGGCGTGGAGACTCACGGCCACCAGCAATCAATACCACATACCACAGTGCCAGGCGTGGTGGCTCATGCCTGTCATCCCAGCACTCGGGAGGCAGAGACAGGTGGATTGCCTGGGCTACATAGTGAGCTCAGGGCCAGCCTGAACTACAAAGCAAGACCCTGTCTCAAAAACAAACAACAACAAAAAAAATAAAGTACATCTCTATAGCCAAACAGGTCTAGATTTGAATCCCACTTTGCTACTTTTTAGTTGTGTGATTTGTTAGATTGTTTGACTTCTACAATCTTTGAGATTTCTCATCTGTACAAAGAGATAGTAATAGTAGTCGGCAAAATGTAAGATTGAAATTAATTCTTATTTACAGTTTACACACTTTATGACATAGCTTAAGCTTGAATGTGTTAGCTTTTATATTATTGGAGTCATTTTTCTCACCTTTGAATTTTAGTAAAATATTTTTTGAACAACTGCTCTGTCTGACAGTGTTTCATACAAAGTTATTCCAACTATTTTACTTGATGAATTTGGATTCTTGTTGTATCCCAAAGTGTGTATATCTCTAGAACACCTAAAAAGGATCTGTTATTTCCATTTTAAAGAAGAAAACACAGGTTTAAAAAGATTGGATAATTTTTCAAGGTTTTATAGCCAGTAGTTGGCAGAACTGCTATTTCAGCCCTGGCTTCCTGGGTACAAAGAACCTCTCTTTTTTTTTTTTGAGACAGGGTCTTGCTTTGTAGTTCAGGCTGGCTCTGAGCTCACTATGTAGCCCAGGCAAGCCTCGAACTCAGCAAACCTCCTGCCTCAGCCTCCCGAGTGCTGGGATTACAAGCATGAGCCACCACGCCCGGCAAGAACCTCTCTCTTAACTGCGTTTGAAATGTCTGCTTATTCATGTGCTCATAAAGAATTTATTGAGCCTCAGTGGGATGATGTGTGAGACCAAACTGGAGCCAGACTGACAGGACTCAGTTCTCAGCTCTGTGTGCATTTGCTGTTTAGACATGGACACCTTAGTTAATTTTTTTTAATTTTGTTTTCCTCACTTATAAATTAGGGCAATACAATACTTCCCTTATATATTTTTATATAGATTAAAATGATAGAGTTCTAGCATCTGGCTAGAAGTAGGTACAGAAGCTGTGGGAAGGTAAAAGAGATGTGGACTGATATTCAGAGCTGGCTGGTTGAAATAAAAAAAAAAAGACTTTAAAAGTGATCCTCGATCTGAGTCCTAAAATACAAGGGAGAAGGAGACAGGGCACTTCATACAGCAGAATAATGATATATATATTAAGCCATGGAAAGAAAGAGTTTTCCAATAACATGGCTGAAAGGGCCATTTTACATGAGATTTTGGTTTAAATTTGAGCAAAGATATTTGGATGAATAGCTATTGCTCTTCAAAGAGTCCCTCTTTACACATTTCTTCTTAACAAACTGGTTTCTTTTTTTTTTTTTTTTTTTTTTTTTTGCTTTTTGAGACAGGGTCTTGCTTTATAGTTCAGGCTGGCCCTGAGCTCACTATGGTGCCCAGGCAAGCCGCCGCGAACTCAGCAATCCTGTCCCTGCCTCCCGAGTGCTGGGATGACAGGCGTGAGCAACCATGTCCGGCATTGTGGTATGCAGTGTTGATTGTTGGTGGGCGTGTCTCCACGCCCAGCATTATATGTGGATACTGGGGATCGAACTCAGGACCTTGCGCTTGTGAGGCCGGCGCCGGAACCACTGAGCTAACCCTCTGGCCCAACAAACTGGTTTTTTGATAAAAGGGCTGTATGTTTTTATTCAGTTTATGGTTCCAAGCTTTTGTAATACTTTTTAGTATACAGCATATATCCAAATTTATCAAACAAATAATTGGTATGATTGAAGCACAGGGTCTGTAGAAGGCATGGCTTGATGTTGATTAATATGATTTTTGGTTCCTTTAAAGGCATTTTTAAGTAGAGTAGACTGTTTACTTTGTTTTTTAATTAATTTTTTATTAAAGGTTACTAATTTTAAAATTAAGCTCTTAAGCATGTTTAGTTTACAAATTTTATTCTAAGTCTAGCAAATTTTAGTAATAGTTTTTAGGATGGTTTTTCTTTTTTCTTTTTGGTTCCCATTACAAACAAACTCAATTATAACCTTACTATGTTCTATTTCTTTTTTTTTTTTTTTTTTTTTTTTTTTTTTTTTTTTTTTTTTTTTTTTTTTTTTTTTTTTTTTTTTTTTTTGCTTTTGAGACAAGGTCTCATTTTGTAGTTCAGGCTGGCCCTGAGCTCACTATGTAGCCCAGGTAAGCCTCAAACTCAGCAATCCTCCTGTCTCTGCCTCCTGAGTGCTGGGATTACAGGCGTGAGCCACCACGTCTGGCATTGTGGTATGCGGTGTTGATTGTTGGTGGGCATGTCTCCACACCCAGCATTATATGTGGTTACCGGGGATCGAACTCAGGACCTTGTGCTTGCGACACAGGCGCTGGAACCACTGAGCTAACCCTCCGGCCCTATGTTCTATTTCTTAAACCAAATGTGGTGATGCATCCCTGTATCCTCAACTACTCAGGAATCTGGCTTCCTCTGAGCCCAGAAGTTTGAGACCAACTTAAGCGAGACCCCATTAAAAAAATTTTTTTAGGGCCAGAGATTTAGCTCAGTGGTTCTGGCACCTGCCTGGCAAGCACAAAGTCCCTGGATCTATCCCTAGTGGCCACATAGAACACTACTGGGCGTAATGGCTCATGTCCACCAGCAATCAATACCACATGCCACAAATGCCAGGTTTGATGGCTCATACCCATAATCCCAGCACTCCGGAGGCAGAGGCAGGAGGATTGCTGAGTTTGAGGCTTACCTGGGCTACATAGTGAGCTCAGGGCCAGCCTGAACTACAAAATGAGACCTTGTCTCAAAAAAAAATTTTTTTTTAAAAACCGTTTGGATTGTTGCTGAGTAGTGAAAACACACACATATAATTTTTTCTTTTTTGAGACAGGGTCTCACTTTGTAGTTCAGGCTGCCCCTGAGCTCTATGTAGCCCAGGCAAGCCTTGAACTCAGCAATCCTCCTGCCTCTCCCTCCCAAGTGCTGGATTACAGGTTTGAGCCACCAAGCCCAGCATTTGTGTTATGTGGTACTGATTGCTGGTAGGCACCATGCCCGGTACTGTTGTATGTGGTTACTGGGAATCAAACCAGGGACCCTGCGCTTGCTAGGCAGGCGCAGGAACCACTGAGCTAAATCTCTGGTCCCTCCTATAGATTTATTAGTCTATTTTTCTTTCATCATATCTAATCCAGAAACTTGTAGATAAATAGGTGAATATCAAATATGAGTAGAATTAGTGAATGTAGTATATTAGTAGATCAGGAGAATATGTACAGTGATTTAGAGTTCAGTATTTTATATGACAATGGGTATGGTTTATTGAATATTTACTCTGGTAGATATTGCATTAAGCAGTATATAATTTATATTATTTAACCTTCACAGAAACCCTATTCTATAAGACAAAGGGAGATGAGCAGGGTTTTTTTACAAGTTACAAAAACTAGATTGTTGAAAATATGTGAAAGGCTGGGGATATAGCTCAGTGGCAGACAACTTGCCTAATATGGGTAAAGCCTTAGGTTCAATTCCTAGTACAGTGAGAAAAGTTTGTCAGTCAAGGTAACAAGGCTAATATGAGGGGGGCAAGATCTGAGTCCCAGCAACCCTTCTCCAGAGTTAAACTTAGTCTCTGTGTGACATTACTTCTAATTTAGCTCGAGAACCTCTCTGGAAAGTTAAATTGATAATAACTTTTTTGGGGGGGTAACCTGGAATCAAACAAATTGATAATAACTTTTTTTTAAAAAATCTGCAAATCTGAGAATCATTTCATGTTTTAAACTAACCCCACTTCAAGTTCTTATACCATTATACATGTATTACATTAATACTGTGTTTGTATTTACCATGACTTCTCTCAGTCCGGTTTTTCACTTGTTTTGTGTGTGACTTGTTCCCATATTACACTGGAAACCCTTTAGATGCAGTGACTATCTCATAACAAGCTAATAGAACATTCTGACATTTAATAGATATTTCATACAGTTTTGTAAAAATAAATGCACTATTGATCTTTGCCATCATGGCAAAGATCCTTTTCACTTTTGAACAGTAAAAATTTCTCCCACTTTAATCATTCCACCCCTCAACTGTGTCTGAAAGGGTGTTTGCACATCAGGAAGGAAAGGAGAGCAGGACTACTGTGTGTAAAACGCTATCTTTACTCACTTTCCTGTTTAACCTTCCTAACAGTCCTATGGAGTCAGAGCTATCATCTAAATCTAAGAGGCGAGGAGAGGAGTCTCCGAAGGGTCCTTCGGGTGTGCACTGTGGAGCTGGTGTTAAAATGCTGGTGTGTTTCATGGCAGGTCTTCCTGTGTACCACACAGATGGCTGATTCTCACCCTGAGAAGCGCTACGACAGTGTCATGAGAACGCGGTCAGACCTGAATAAGGACTTGCAAAAGCTGTTGGAAGAGATGGAAAAAATCTCGGGTAGGATATTTTTCCAGACAGAATGGCTTCCCCTTCTTTGCAAGAGTCCCAACAGTCCCTAAACTCCTGAGCTTATCATTCCTGCCCTTAAGCTTCTGCTTTCTAAAAAGGCCTTCTCTAAACTCCTTTCAACTTCTATGGCAAATAACGGGCGCCCCACAAAACTGGACACTTGCCATTGAATTACCTTGAATTGTTTTCTGTATATTTACCCCTTGTCTTTCAATTGAACTGCTTTCTTCTTGAGGGCAAAAATAGTGATATGCAACTCGGCACAGTCCCAGACCCTAGCTCCCGTGCTGGGCAGGCGACAGACACAGGTGAGCCTGGCACTGGGAACAGAATTGGAACGCTCTTTCCGTGAATCACGGAAATAGAAGTGGGTTGAAGTCATAGTGCTAAGACTAGAGGTTTTGAAATAGGAAGTCCGGCTCAGGGGAAAAGGAGCAACAGAGTCGAGCAAATGCCTCCATTTTTGGAAAGGAATGCTAGGTTTTGTTCTATTCAACATTATTTCCAACTCAGAAATAGTACAAACACCTTTTCTTTCATTTTTTATTTGTTTTTTATTAATTCAGAATTACTATAATTCTTACAATTTATGAGGCTAAGGTTCACTAGAGAAAATCATAACATAAAACGAATTTTAGAGGCCATATATATTTTACTCATGTGAAAACAAAACTATTTAATGACAGTCATTTGTAACTAATTTTCATTCATTGTAGCAGCCTCTAAAATGCCTATGTGTAAATGTTTGCAAAATCTGCCTGTATATATAAATGGGGTTTTAAAAATAATTTTTATAAGTATATTCAAAATTCCTTCCATCTCGGGAGGCAGAGACAGGAGGGTTGCTGAGTTCGCCTGGGCACCATAGTGAGCTCAGGGCCAGCCTGAGCTACAAAGCGAGACCCTGTCTCAAAAGCAAAAAAAAAAAAAAAAATTCCTTCCATCCGTAAGTGTCATATCAATTTATGTTTCTAGCCGAACTGCATATAACTGTTTCCTTGTGGTCTCACCATGAGCATTTAATCAAACATTTATTTTTACTCAACTTTTAGAATTTGGCCAACCTATTGATAAAAACAGTAGGTTTTGTTTGCTGATGTAAGGCTGTATTTTAATTTAAGTAAGTCGAGTAACAATTTTTTCCTACATACTTAGAAACTTCCTAGAAAGACAATGCATTAAACATAAAGAGATGCCAATTTTTAGAAACTCGAGTCACTGAAGCAAATTTTTGTGTTTTTGTCGTCCCACCTTTTAGATAGGCTTAAAAATTGCCTTTCTAGTGACAACTGTTCCTTCAGAAGGTGTTGTGAAAAGCCAGTGAAGGTTTTATTTATTTTTTTTTTAAAAAACAGGGTCTCGCTTTGTAGTTCAGGCTGGCTCTGAGCTCACTATGTAGCCCAGGCAAGCCTGGAACTCAGCAATCCTCCTGCCTCTGCCTCCCGAGTGCTGGGATGACAGGTGTGAGCCACCACGCCCGGCACTGTGGTATGTGTTATTGATGGCTGGTGGGCGTGAGTTACTACACCCAGCATTGTATGTGGTTACCTGGGGATGGAACTCAGAACCTTGTGTTTGTGAGGCAGGCACCGGAACCACTGAGCCAAATCTCCAGCCCTGACGATTTTATTTTTAAAACTACATTTTTCAAAAAGTTTGGTAATCGGGGCCGGAGGGTTAGCTCAGTGGCTCCGGCGCCTGCCTCGCAAGCGTAAGGACCTGAGTTCGATCCCCGGTTACCACATATAATGCTGGGCGTGGTGGCTCACACCTGTAATCCCAGCACTCGGGAGGCAGAGACAGGAGGATTGCTGAGTTCGCGGCGGCTTGCCTGGGCACCATAGTGAGCTCAGGGCCAGCCTGAACTACAAAGCAAGACCCTGTCTCCA